>CM056722.1:116347275-116597325 GCA_029844215.1 Przewalskia tangutica
CCTTCCCTTGAACTTCTATTCCACCACCACCCTCGATGCCCACCACGCCTACTCCTCTCGAGATCTACATCACCTCCCTAGCTACTACTCCCTAATGCGGCCGCCTTATCCCGTATATAGGTCGATCCCCACTACTCTCTTAAGCCCCATACCGCCAATTTCTTTCCCATCTCCAAGACACTAGTCATGGTCAAGCTTCACCATCTGATTCTAGGTCGTTCATTCACGACCCTCATCTTCTTCTTCAGTTTGATCTCTAATTTTCTCACATCAGATGCGCATAATGGACGTATAGTAATAAATGAAAGAGCATAAATTATAGTAATAATTGAAAGTTGTCGTGGGGTTTGAGGTAACAAGGATAAGGGAAAAGTTGTCGAGATCTAGTAATTCTCATTTGTTGATTTCACTCACATGTATGAAATTGATTAATTTAATATTACTACTAATATGTGCAATGACTAGATAACAAGGTTCATTTTGCACAATTTTTAACTAATGATACTTCCCGCCAACTTCCACCCAGACAAAAAGGTGAGCACCGCTCTTCGGGGCGAGGGGAGATCACCTATCGATTTGAATATTTCTCCTCTGTCGGAGGCGGAAACAAATTCGAAGGAAGGAGTAGACCCACGATCTATACCTTTAGGGATCATGAAACACTCAAGATGCATATTTGGAGATTTGACGATAAATATCGGACAATAATATCATTTTCCTCTTCATATTTGGTAGGCTCTCGAAGAATCAATATCAGAGGAAGTTTTTTCGCAAATTAGTACTTCTCGACCCTGTCTCCGAGGACAATTGAACTAGCTCTCCAAGAAGAGAGGGTGGTGATCATATTTGACTGGAGGCAGATTCCGGACAACAACTTCAGGAAAAAATGACATTCCATCCTTCTCACCGTTTCTTTTTAAGAACCAAAAGATGTATGCTTCCGCAATTAGTTCCTTCTGCTCGTGGAGTGAGGCCTCCTTCCTCTCTTCCGCACTGAACGTGGTTCGTTGTTGTGCTTTTCATATTTATAATTTAGTTATAAAATATGACCTAGAACTATTTAGCACTATTCTTGATAAAATACAATTTGCTATCAATTGTATTTTTAAATCCCCAAAAATAAGCAAGGCGAAAGAGTTTAGGAACATGTGTAAAGATTGTGGTATGCCTTATAGAAACATTTCACGGGTTGTTGCACCAAGGTGAAATTCTTTATATGAACCTCAACGTTGCTTACCAATATAGGTCTTTAACACTAGTATTTAACGCCCATAATGGTAGTTCTAGTGATCATATTGGAGATGACGATTGGAAAAAAAATTGATAACTTAAATTTCTTTAGGATTTTTTGGGTGTTTATTATGCTACTATTTCGTTCATAACACACCTTAGCTGTTTAAAAAATGATTTTTATTTTACCTATTCTGCCTATTTACGGCAATATTGTTTTATTAAATCCCACGCTTAAAAGCAGAAGGTTGTCAAACACATATTGAAATAATTTATGAAAACCTAGAAATAGCTTAAACAGAATTATCAACTAAGGAATCAACTAACGCTAGCATACAACCAAATTGCAAAGTTATGTATATGCATTACCATTAATCACTGATAAACAAGGATCAATCAAATTGTGCATCGTTTTCTTTCACTTTAGCCTTATATAAAGATGGTTGTGAGCGCGACCAGTGTTGAATGCCATCGTAATAAGATAGCCAATGGTTCTCACTCTTCACCAATTAACGAGTTTGATGTTTATATATGCAAGGTGTTGTACGGATAATATTTATAATGAAAATGGACGTGAAAACTTGCTGAAATATTAAAGGAGAATCAAAGATAATTTTAACTCTATCAAAGTTGGCGAGACGCTATTGACTAATCTGCCGTCAGATATAGTTTCAAAGCACTTCAGTACGAAAGGCTTCAAATAGGAAAGCACTAACACACAATGGTCAAGACAACTTGAGATTGCAGATACTTAGATATTGAATCAAAGCGACGTGAAAAGTCATCAATCGTAGATTAACGAAGAAGACGATTGCAACTATAACGAGCCATAGGAGGTGAAAACGATGTTGAGGAATTTGACCAACAAATTCAATTTTAAATTGAAGAACCTCGTGAAATAATAAGAAATTTAGTAAAATATGGTTGAATGTGTAAAAATAGAATAATGAAAATTTTACTATGTAATTTGAAACTTTTGAATTAAAAAAAACAAAGTTGCATATTAGAAATTATATTTTAAAAAATCAAAATTGTAAAAAAAAGTAGATGTTATTTACCTTCGAATTATTTTCCACTCTATTATTCATGTATTAAGAGATCGTTTGGTAGAGTGCATTAGAAAAAGTAATGCATGCATTAGTATTATGTATTAGTAAAACTTGTTTTGTATATTTTTTCAATCTATGTATAACTAATACAAACATTAGTTATACATCTCATTTGATATTATCATGTGTATAGCTAATACATAGCAAATCATGATATTAGCAATACCAAGATTTTTAATACATGCATTAGCATAGTTAAAAACAAAATTGCCCCATCAAATTCTATGCTTGATTAAAATTCTTTTTACATGTTTTTCATTAAAAAAAATACCTGTTTTATTATTATACATTTGGTAGAATGTATAAGAATAATGCTGAATAGTATATTAGTAATGCTGATATTATTAATCCTGACATTAGTTATGCAATGATTATTTTTTATACACTGTTTGGTTTGGTTTATTAGAAATAACATGCATTGTATAATTTCTAAATATAATTGGTTGTTTACAAAAATACCTCCATATCATACTATGTGAGGAACTTCAATACTTCATGGGAAATTGTATCTTTAACCATGCTAATGCATGCATTAAAACTGATCATTTCATTGTTAATATCATAATTTGCTAGGTTATTAATTATGCATAGGATAATACTAAATATCATGTATAACTAATGCTTATATTAATTATACATAGGAAGAAAAAGTGTACCAAATAAGATATTAATAATACACAAAACTAATGCATTGCATTATTTTCTCTAATACACTCTACCAAACGACCTCTAAGTATTTAAACATACCTAAAAAATAATCCCCCGGATCCCCCTCCCATCCCCCCAAAACCCGCTACTTCCCCCTAAGTAGCGGGATGTAGGATGGGACAGCCCCTCTTCAATTCCCCCAATCCCCAATCCTGGCTCCTCAATCCCCCTTTCCCCATCACCCAGTCCCGTCCCCCAACTACCCTAATAAAACCTAACATAATGTAACATATCTTTGTTTGGTTAGTTTTTTTCCTAGTCTTCACACGTAATACCCGTATAGTTAATGAGGAAATTCATCTATTATTTATGTGAGGTAGAATGTGAAATAAATATACTTGGATTGTTTGCTCTTCTTACCGACAACATGGTTATAGTATTCAAGCCACGTAACAAATGATAAAAATAGTACCTTATTATTTTAGCAAGCTAAAGTTACAAGACGGAACGCATCGTCAATTAAAGGGTCCTCGCCTTGGACTTAGTTGGAAATGTAGGTGTTCGGCATGTCCCTTGCTTGCGAACTTCTTTAGTAGGGCGGAGGGTTAAGCGTCCGATTCGACAATGAACACTAAATGAAAGAGGCAAATCAATTTTCTCACCCACCTACGATTGATTTTCATGATAAATATATGAGTTCATTATCCTTCCTATTTTTTGCTAAATATAAACAATGCCTTCACATATTATGAAGTGGAAAGTCAGGTGCCAAAACATTTGAAAAAAGTTGAATCTGTTGGTATGAACTGCAATGCTGTTGGAGTGAGCGAAAAAACATATTCGTCATCGTCGATGCAATGAGATTAGAGTTCTTTTTGTTGCTTCGGAACAAGATTAGAGTTAGACAAGAATGTATGGTACCTCAACAGAGTTCTGCTACTTCTAGTTTTGAATACTTAAACTGGTTTATACAAAGCAACAAAACTCAGGGTGCGTTTGCTACGTAGGAAAACATTTTTCAGAAAATGCTTTTCAATTTTCTTATGTTTGATTAGTTAAAACGTTATGGAGAACATTTTCTCTAGGAAAACAAAACAATATGAAAAATGACAGTGCCGACATTCCAAGTTCAAATCTCCTTCCCACCCATCCAATGCGCCTAATCCCCCTCCGCTTGACCATCCCACCCCCACCCCGCCACTCCTGGACCCCGCTCCCCAATCCATCCCATCCCCATAATGTTTTGCTAGATTACATAAAAATATTTTTTGGGATAATATTTTTTTCTTACTTACCAAACACTAGAAGTAAGAAACCAACTTATCTTCAAAGAAACATTCTCCTTCATACCAAACACACCCATAGTTTGTAGTTTGTACTGCTTTTCCTTTTCTATGAATATTAACCTCGTTCACATAAAGCAAGCACAGACACAAATGGATGTCTTTTTGAAATGTCTCATTTAGGCGTTTCATCCTCTATCCAATTAACTCGTAGCTTATCCTTTAGCTACTTTGAACTAAGGCTGATTAGTGGGCCGGGACAACCCGCCCCGCCCTGGTCTGGCCCAATCCCGCCCCGTTCTGATTTCGCTGGCTAAATTAAGGGATAGGGATTGACTCTAGTCGGGTTTGAAATCGGGATGGGACAAACGCATGTCCCGCCTATCTCGGTCCCGTCCCATCCCGATTCCGCCCCGGCCCCATCCCGTTTCTACCAAAAGAGTCGTTGCACAAACGACCATTTGCAATTCTAGCCGTTGACAACGCCTAGAAACCGCCATTTTACCCCAACACCCCATAAACTCCCCTACTACCTTAATATTTATTTTTATTCCCTAAGTTAGTATATTTACACATTAACCCTATTTCTCAACTATAAATACATCATTTTTCTCTTCATTTTTCTCACAAATCTTCCTACCATCTCTCTAATCTCTATCTCTACAAGTCTAAATTACACACAAAATATTATATTTTATTTGCTAATTTCTATCAAAGTTCAAAAATTTGGAGTGAAGTTGACAACTAGCTTAAGGATCATCGAGCAAAGTTTTAATTTACCTCGATTACACGTCGACGTTACGTCGGCGTTTGGTATACTTGTTTCTTCTTTTATTTAAATTATTGTTGTTTAATTTTAATTATCGTACTTAATTTTCTTAACTTTAATTTTTTATTTGCATAATTATAATGGTACGAGGTGGACATTTTTCTGGTAGAGGTAGGAGGGGTAACAGAGGTGAGAATGTATCTTCTAGTAATCCTAATTATGATAATTTCACTCATGTAGATGAAACTAAACTTTTTAATGTTGATATTAATGCAAATGTGCAATCATTAAATCATGAGGTATATTTTGCATTTCTAACTGAACCGGACTATGATTTAGAAAATGAATTAGAAGATAATTTAAATAACACACCCACCATGCAGCCTCCACTCAGCTCAGATCGAGTCTCAGTCAAACTGAATCCTCATATTCCCTGGTATGAGAAGAAGCCAAAAATAACGAAAATTAAAATCACCTGCATGAGATTTTTTTGAAAGGGTCATTCCTAATCAACTAGCTATTTGTAAAATTTATCGCAAAACTTATAAATTTAAAACTGAAAAAGGTCAAGGTGGGACAGGAGGTTTAATGAGCAAGTTTGATGATTATGTTTTGCAGGGTGTTATATTGTTAGAATCAATTGCTAATGAAAATGGACGTGAAGACTTGCTGAAATATTGGAGGGAATCAAAAGACATTTCTGATTTATCAAAGATGACCCGAGACGTGTTGAATATTCAAGTGTCATCTACAGCTTCTGAAAGAGCTTTTGTGCTTGAAGGTTTCAAATAGGAGAGCACATACACTCATTGGCGGGAGACAATTTAAAGATTGCAGTTTTATTTAGAGATTGGATTAGAGCGGAGCATAGAAAGATGCCACAACCGTAGATCAATGAAGAAGACGACTACAATTACAACAAAATCTTATCTGAGGGAGCAGGAAGCGACGTTGAACAATTTGACCAATAAATTCCAATTCCAACAGAAGATTCTTAAGAGATTGTCAAAAAAATAGAAAAAAGTATGGTTGCATATGTGATTTGAAATTTTTGAACTACGAAACAAAGATGCAATTTTGAAATTATATTAAAAAAATCATATTTCTATTCAATAATATAAGATGCATTAGACTTGGGATATTTTTTCACTATCTTGTTCAATTATTTAAGTGTTCAATTATTTTTTTAAATTAAGTGTAGAAAAAAGTTTTTAAAAGTACCCCAAATCCAATTCTCGATAGTGGGATGTGGACTGGATGAGACCACTTCCTATCCCCCTAATCCCGACCCACTCCACCATCCCCCAAATCCCCATCCCCTTACTCCCGTCCCATTGGTCAGCCCTCTACTTTGAACTGAAAGCATTACCTCCAGGCCGCCCTCATTTACATTCTTTGGCAGTGAACAAATATTGACATGAAAAGACCATTGGTCTGTCTGAGAAAAATGAAATGACCATAGCTTCAAGTTACTCTAAACACCCCAACTCACTATTCTACAAGGGAACCCTTTAACCAACACTTTGTGTTTCATATCTTGGTAAATACTGAAATTAGCAACAGAATAAAAAACCACAGTTCTTTATATCCATGCAACCATATGTTTAAACCATGTTGAAAAGTTACTTTGATAAACTGGAACAGCATAAAAGGGAACATAATTAATAAGGTTACATTGACCACAGACTGGAACATATAGAATGAAACATTTAACATTATCCATCCACTTGTAGATTTGCACGCGATAAATGATTAACCAATCCCAAGCTGAACCTTGTAGTGTGACAGGCCTCACCATAAAGCATTGTCAAATTATCTGATGAAACCAGAGACTATTCTGTAGACTAGGAAGCTGCTGTTGTATTGCTTCTAAGCCCTGTAAAACCAAAAGTCAAAACAAAAACTTATCACATTGAGAACACCAATATGTACCCATTTTGCTAGGTACATATCTCTCTAGCAACTTTGACCTAGCGAATGAACAAAGAACATGATTGAGAATGCACTATGACAATGGATAGTGGATCAATAAAAGACCACAGGAAAACAGAGTGTAACGTATCTAAACATTTGATATGGTATGATGCCAAAATGCAAACAGGAGTGGCACACCACTTTCCACACCCCTTGTTGGTCTCCGTCACTCGGTCTCATGGTGAAAACACTAAGAACTACACCAATGCTAATTCAACTATAGTTAATGACGACTAGTGGCGGGATTTATCCTCTCTTTGAGTCTCGTAGCCCCTTGGCTGTTAATCATTCTTTAGCTGAAAGCAAGTTTGCAAGTTCAACTACTTTTTTGTGGAGCAAGTAGGGACAAAAATTAGTAGCATCTAGCAAGTAGATGGCAAACCAAAGCTTTAAGCTGAGACAGTAGGGACAAAAATTAGTAGCTAGTAGATGGAAAACCAAAGCTTTAAACTGAGCCAAGCAAAATGTTTATTATCTCCCTTTAATGCAAGAGAAAAATTTTAAAGAGCTCAAACTCAAATGAAAAGAAACTATGCCATCAAGAGCCAAAAGGGGACAAAGGAGAAGAAACAAGAAATTCATTTGTTATGTTTATTTACTCTTTAATGATAGTTTGTCTCCTATTACTCTAACATATCAACAACAACAACATACCTAGTAAAAATCTCACAACGTGGGGTCTGGGGAGGGTAGAGTGTACACAGACCTTACCTCTACCTTGGTAGGTAGAGCGGCTGTTTCCGGAAGACCCTCGGCTCAGCCAACACAGTAATGTAAAAACAGAAACAATATACGTAAAACACAGAAAAACAAGGTCAGATCCAGTCCAAAAACTAAAGCTTTAAAGCAATTAAGCAGTAAGAAAATGCTAATAGCAAACTCGAATACGCCATGATAGCGCATCCTGAAGATATTATAAGTAAAGAACGTTTCCTCTAAGGGATCTGCAAATACCACCAAATTTCTAGGGTGGGTAAGGGGTCAACTTTCACAATTTTTTTCTTTGTTTTAATACACTGTCATCATAAATGTTTATAGGTCTGGTTGAAGATAGACTAGTATTGCACTTGTGATTTATGAAGGAATTAAAATTTTACAAGTACGGGCATTTATTACCATTGTATATAAAAGTTGCTTACAACTGTTTCTCACTTCATGTAATCAATAATGCAGCAATTACTGTATACCATCTTAGAAAATTGTTTATTGTGTGAACCAACCAAAAGAAATATGCATAAAAATATTTACAGCAATGAGGCATCCTATACTACTGTGCATGTTCTTATATCAAAGAAAATGAAGTCCACTGTTTCACCTTGGCAAATAGGTAAATGAAGATGGCATCCATTAAATCAATGCCTAGGAGTACTCTCTTTTTGAGAAAGGTAAGTGGAACATCAATGCCTAGGTGTGCTCACTGGCCCTATTCCAATGTATCTGATGGAGCTACTCTATTCTCTGCTGCACTTTACTCAGTATGTACATCATCTACCATGTCATATTTTTCTTATGTATGGTACTAGGAACAATGGTAAGAATGACGCCTAAAACTTCAAGTTTGTTACGTAGGAGAATACTTTTATCACATTCAGATCAATTAAGCTAAACAGAAGAAAGTAGGAGCCAAAAGGAGAAAGAGAACAAAGAGAACTTACCCCATGATCCATGGGCTGGCAAGCTGACGTACCGAGGACATGACCCTCTTGAGCTTGTATCATGTGCACAGTCTCGAGGCTGTAAAAGAGATGATATTGACGCACATGTTTATCATTCACTTCTAAATGTAGTGGAGAAGATTAGGGGGAATGACAGTCTGCTAATAATAGAGGTTCAAATAAAAATGAAATTATTTTTCCAGTAACTTGTATGATTAATGAAATCAGAATACCAAAAAAAAACCCGCCTTCTTCCTAATCCCCCGGTTCTTGACTTCTAGGCTATTGAATGAAGGAACGACCAAGGGGGTACTGGATAATAAAAAGGAAGGTGATTGTCTTCTGTTCATTAGTCTTATCAAGTTGGCCTTTCGCCAATGCACAAACCTTAGTAACGCTTGACATATGAACAAGAAATATGTCCTCAACGATCAAGTCATGAACCTCTCTGCATTATGGTCATGTGATATCTACGATAGCAATGCTGACAGAGATTTCTTTTTTTAATCAGGCACTGACAAAGATTTCTACGGAGGCAACAAAATGTCCGATATTTTTTCATATTTGATGCTATCCGCATCATTGTTACATAGCATTATATGTGAGATCATAAAGCATCTATTCTAGTATTTATGTCAGGATCAGAGAGACGACCGACCTCAAAATTCTTATAGAAGCATATACGAAGTTCCTCCAGGGCATCGCCTGAGCATGCAACCTCTGGGGTTGCATGAAAAGCATTTTCAATGGCTGAAATGATGCCTCCTAATGGATACTTTTCGGAATTTGATGGTACATATCCAGCTTTAAACAGAACTTCCTGGCATTGTGTTTGAGTGCGTTAATGTTAGTCAAGTACCCCACATAATCACCATTTATTTAGTTGACTAACAGTGAAGAAAAACTTGTAAATATTCAACAGCATACAGAAGGAAACTGTAGAGACCAGTCAATGAGAAATGGCATGTTCATATGCAATTATAAGGCATAATCACTATATGGATAGTCAATAGACATTGAAGAAAAATTTGTTTTTTTGTTTGAACAGGTAACATATTTGTGTATTAATAACAAACTAGACAAAGGGTGTGTAGTCCCCCATATTTACATCCAGTTGAGCAAAAAAATAAGCTCCTAGTCCTTAATTCTCATAAGGAATCTAGTACATCAAAAATAGATTCTGGATCAAAAAGGAACTGTATCAAGAAGAATACCATTTTCACATGAATCAATTGGTATCTATATAAACAGTTTTTACTGCATAAACAATATCAAAAACGTTTTGATACAGTTGATTAATCGATAAGGTACAAGCATATATGTTAGATAATGTAATTAACAGAGGAAATGGTTGGGGGTTTGGGGGGGACCAAACCCCCAACCATTTCCTCTGTTAAGTACATAGTCACAACTGATTTTCCTCTTGGTATATTTTGCATCGACGAGAACTAGGTATAAATAATAAACATCCATGAGTAAGTTTTGACATATAAATTATTCAAGATGCAACATCTTCTTCTGTAATTGAAATCATCAAACAATTTCGTAGAATGAAAATATCCAAACAAGCAGAAAATAAAACAAAAACAAACAAAAAAATGTACAAGAAAAAATAAGGAAAAGGACGTGAAATTGCTAAGATAAAATTTAAGTCTTCCAAGATATGATATCAGATTCATACCAAGAATACATAGTATGAAAAATCACTTACTGTGACATTATATTTGAAGTAAACATTCAACGTCACAAAAAGAACTCATGTTCGCTATGGACAACTGGATAGGCACACGTCCCATGTTTTTCTGCAATCAATAAGCATGAAAATATAGTCGCAAATGATAAATAAAAGAAGATCCTATCTGACTTTTGTTCCTATAAAATATTTAGAGCACATACAAGTGTACCAGACCTTCTGTTACTGTACTATAATCAGGTGGCTTTTTAGCAGGGTGATAAGGCCTTATGTTAATCTCCGTATACCTCCCTATTGAAAACCAGGTGTTTTTTTTGGTAACCAGAAGATATTATATCCAATCTTTAATACTATGAGGTGTTGGTTAAAGAAAGAACATAATTTCTTTTAGAACAAAATGCAGAATATGTCTAAACACTCCCTCTAGACACTCCTCAACTGCTAGCACTGACCCAATCCAATGAACAAAATGCAGAATATGAGTTATTCAAGCCCATCCACAATCTTTTTTTGACTGGTAAGAAGTAGGTAAGTAAAGCCCATCCCTAGTCTAGTTCTGCAAATCTCTCTAGATCTGGTCACATTATGATCCCTCACAATCCACCGCTGAATGGCTGATGTAAACCCCTAAAAAATGCATTGGCAACTGAAGTTGAGATACATCCAAGGGAAAGAATAGGATAACTTTGTATAGTATCCTTTTCATACTTCCTCAAATTGTCTGATTCCAAATATCAAAATTAAATTATAAGAAAAATTTTGATGACGAAAATTATAAGTAAAACTTGGTAGCTAATAAAAAAAGGGCAGTCCGGTGCACTAAGCTCCCGCTATGCGCGGGGTCCGGGGAAGGGCCGGACCACAAAGGGTTCATCTGTGCACTTTACCTGGCATGTCGGAAAGAGGCTGTTTCCACGGCTTGAACATGTGACCTCCAGGTCACATGGCAGTAACTTTACCAAGTTACTCCAAAACTTGGTAGCTAATAAACACAAAAAAATGTCTTTTAGCCCTTTGTTGGTACAATATCGTCATATACCAAAGGGATATTATGGTATACTGTTGGTGTGCACAAGTTTAAGTGCATATACAGAGACAACTCATTGATTCCATGACAAAAGCAAAAGGAATAAACTGCCTTCTATCGCAGTTTTAGAACTTAGAAGGATAAGAAATAAAAAGATTTATAATAATAATAATAACTGTACACGAGGAAATACATGTCTAATCACTTATTTGTTAAGATAATGTCAACAATCAAGTATTTTATAGGTTTTTACATCTTTGGCTCCTTGCTGTAAATATAAAACCTTGATCTCAGTTAAATTCTGAAAAATAGCAATCTCTTAACCTGTTTTCATCTTGCAAGATTAATTTAATATAAAAATAGAATAAGGCAAGGTAATTACCCCACTGCAATTGAGTATCTCCAGAGTCCGCATAGAGGAATGCAAGGAGAATGTGTCAGTTCCTTAAATTGTATCAAATTCAAACAATCAATGAGTAAAGATAACAGTGAAACCACCTCATGACCCCAGAATGGTCCTTTTTTGTGATGGCAAGATCTGGGGGAACCACAACTTAAGGAAGGCCAATACTTCCCCAAGGGCTCGAGCAATGTTGAAATCTGAGATGACAAATAGTACTTGGCTCATAAACAAATAAATTTGACCTCAGTGATGAGGATTAAGCATATCTATGAAATAAAAAAGAAGGGAAGCACCACTAAGATTAAAGAAATCTAAGCTTCTCAATGACCTCATTGCAGAATTTGCAAATATCTTAGCTAACCAATAAAGTTCACAGAAGCTTGCAGCTGCTAATATGAAATAAAATTACTTGAAGCCACTTCACAGCATAAGATGGTAACGATCTACTGTATTTGCATAAATACTTTGGTACACGTGGCACAATCTCACAGCATACTCTAAGTTGCAAGTCAATGTGCAAATTATTTCATAGTTTTTTTTTTTGTTTTTGATTGGTCAAATTATTTCGAAGGAATTAAGATCTGAGAAATTAAATTCATAAGTAGACATAAGGTCTTATACCACACACTTCATAATTAAAAGTTAAGATCATTGCAGTAGAGCAAAGCACAAGTGTTCACACAAAAAAAATTTCTCAATATGAAGGTGAAAGTTTTGTGAAGTCCTAAGTTCTTCAATGCTTAAGCTTTGTCAGAAAACTGCACCCAAGGGTGTGGCCTAGCTTAAAAACTAGGTGCTTTCTACCTGACACCAGTGGTATCACAACAAAAGAAAAAAGAAAAAAAATATCTTTGCGAACTCCTGTGGATTCCAGTTACATATAGCTCACAAGCAATAAGCAAACATACCTCCCTTTCATCAAATGGGCGACCAGAACAGCAGGCAGGCCAGGTTCCATCGTTGTACTCTGCCCAAAGTCCATCTATAGCACAACAAACCTTATTCAATTTTCATGACATGGAAAATTAGTTACAAACCGGAGTAGGACTTACGAATTGTGAATACAGATGGCGAGTTCGAGCTGAAAAAATACAGCAAAAGCACAGGTAAGCTCCTATCAAACACATGCTATATAATGAAATTGTGGCAAAACAAAAATATTTAGGGTGTGTTTGGTATGGAGGAAAACATTTTCCTTTTCCAATTTTCTCACGTTTGGTTGGTCAAAATGTTTTGGAAAACATTTTCTGAAAACAAGTTCCTTAAAAAAAGAAAATGATTTGCCTAATGGAAGTAGGAAAAACAAGCGTCATAAGTGACACTCCAAGTTCATTGTCTCTTCTCCATCCAACACCCCCAATCCCCACCTTTTGGCCCTCCCACCCCGCCACCCCTGAACGAGAGGTTGGGGAGGGTGTTGAACACCCTCGAGAAAAAATTATATTGTATATATAGGGTAGATTTTATGTGTTTATGTACATATATATTAACTTTTGAATATCCTGAATAAGTGCAAAAGGTTAGATCAAGTGCTCCAGGGTGTTCAAAATTGTCTTCGCCATCCTAAGTTCGATTTTCAGGGACACCATTATATTTTATGTTTAGCTTTTGTTTTTTTTCCGAACCCCCTGACCCTGAGTAAATATCCTAGATCCGCCACTGTCTGAATGCCCAATCCCCATCCCACTCCCATTGATACAAGCCAAGCTTCATCAAAGCTTCCCACATCAAGCCGAGCTAAGGAGCTTGAGGACCTTCGAAGCATATGCATGCAGATGGACAATCGGGAGCATGCTTTGGAGGTAATTGAGGGATTCAACCTACTTGAAGCCAAAAAAGCTCAAGTAGTTGAAGGAGAGAAGCATGAGATCAGCTAGAGATGTCAAGGCCGAAGTCGAAGTTGAGATGGTGAATATTGATGCAGAAAGGCTATTATTTAAATACAAGTCATCATCCATAAAGAAGACCAAGAAAGACCCTTATTTCATTAAGGGTATTTTTGTAATAGCTATAGTAGTCTTCTTAAGCTTAGAATTTGATTAAGATTGATATTGTTGTTTCTGAGAGAGATTACGCAGAGGCTTTTCGATAAGCTCTGTTGATCGATTGTTGTCGAGAGGTGGGTTGCTTGAGAATCTAATTCCTCGAGGTCTTCCTAAGAGTTAGTGCTTGCTCGATACTCAATCGAGGTTTTGGCTAATCTGTAGTCTTAGTTCTCAATTGGTACCTTTCGTGTCATCTATAAAGCGTAGGTTAAGTTGCGCGACTCTTCGTTGGTGTCGTCCCTGCATCGATACGTGCAGATACGTCCCGAATACGGTCAACCAACTTTGGATACTCTGACCGGAGTACATCGAAAATTTGGGTGGGGGGGGGGGGGGGGATTGAGATTTAATTAATAAAAATAAAATAAAAAATTAATTTAATATAAGGAAAATGCCATACCTACAATATTATATTATTTTTGCCTCATTTTTGCTGCTTTGTGTTTCAAAGAAACCAAGAATTCAAGGTCATGTTCTGAGTTTGGATAGTAGATAGTAGCAGTGATATATCTTTATAGCTCTACTTTTTATAATTTTGAATTCTTACCCGAATTCTCGCACCCGTATCCATACCTGGATACGCATCCCCGAATCTTAACATTTAAATTTTGTCGAATTCGACAATCAGATACCCGCACCCGAGTCCGAGCAACTTAGGGTTTAGGTGCTTGTTTTGGTTAATTTAATTGAGGTCTTAAGCTTTAATATAGCTTTTGGTTGCTTTTTATTCCATTTTTTGTGTATACATTCTATCTTTACTTTCTTGTTGTTTTCTTCCGCATTCGGTATTGTATCAATTGGTATTAGAGCTTTAGAAGTCAAATTGTGTCTTCCTTTGTGTCATTCTATCTATCCGTTACTTTTCTTATTGATTTCTTTGTTTTCCACATCCATTATCAGATCAATCGTATCATTCGAGTAATCTTGTAATGTGCTTAATGAACCTATTAGTAGTGATGATTTGATAAGATTGGTCATTCGAGTGAACGTGACATCCTATTCTTGTATGTTTCGTGATAAAAATGAGTTTCTTTATCTATTGTCACGTGACGAGACTCACGATCAGGATGGTGATGCGGTGTCGCGTGGATAGTAATGTGAAGGAAAGTACTTTGAAAGATGACATTTGTCTTTTGAGAATGAAATTACATGTTTTGACTCTTATTGTTCATTGATTATTCAAATTTAAAGATAATGTCTTATTTGACGATAACATGATTTGTGAAAGCGAAATGCCTAATGGAACGTATTGTAATGTTGAAACTGTGGCCACTTTTGGCGGCTACAAGGTGTTTGAAAATCCACTATGGAATCATGACGCTCTTCCATGTGATGAAGATATTCCCCTGGGGACGATAATACATTTGTGGGAATGAGTGTTTTGAAAAGAGGTGATACTTGTTTACAAATTGCTACTTATTCCTCGGTGTTCAAAATCTTAGTAGCATACTTGATCTTGTTCTTGAACCTAATAGCGAGGCTACTTGAGCGGACACCGTAGATGATGTTGTTTTGCGTGACACCTTTCTTTACAATCTATTTGCATACGACGACGCCACGCTTATGTCATGGTGCATCTTATGTCGAGATGGTCCTAATGGGTAGATAGTTGTTGTCTCGACCAAGATACGTGGATGTTCTTCCCTTTCGACCCCGTGACGCTTGAATTATTGTGACTAATGAAGTACCTTTATGGAATCGTCTAGTGTGCTACTATAATGTTAAAGCTTCATAATTATCTTGCACTTAGCCATGTGGTATTTCATAGTTGTCTTGATCAAGAGGGTAATTTGTGCTTTATGAGTTCCACATTCAATACGGACTGCATGCTGGCTTCGAGCCTACCTCGCCTTTGTTTTACTCCTCTTTCTGAATTTTCTTCAAAGACCAACATTTTGACTTTTGCTTAACGGACATTTTCTTTGTCGAGAGTCTTGATGTTTGGTTATACCATAAGAGTGTTTCTTTCGATTGATACGACTAACCTAACCTTAGCGGTGTGCTCTGGTTGGTGTTTGCTTGTAATTTCTTTTGGTGTAGGTAATCCCTTAAATTTGAGGACAAATTCTTTTCAAGAAGGGGAGAATGATACAAGTCAAGCTTCATCAAAGCTTCCCACACAAAGCCGAGCTTGAGGACCTTCGAAACATATGCATGAAGATGGAAAATCGGAGCATGCTTTGGAGGCAATTGAGGGATTCAACCTACTTGAATCCAAAGAAGCTCAAGTAGTTGAAGGAGAGAAGCACGAGATCGGCCAGAGATGTTAATGTCAAGTCAAGTAGAGAGGAGGGTGACTATTGATGCAAAGATGCTATTCTTTAAATACAAGTCATCATCCATAAAGAAGACCAAGGAAGACCCTTTATTTTTATAATAGCTATAGTAGTTTTCTTAGCCTAGTTAGTATAAGTACTAGACTAATTATTTGATTAGCTTAGATTTTGATGAAGATTGATATTGTTGTTTCTCTAGAGAGAGATTATGAGAGGCTTTTGGTAAAGCTCTTGTTAATTGATTGTTGTTGAGAGGTGAAATGTTTGGGAATCTAATTCTTTTGAGGTCTTCCTAAGAATTAGGTGCTTGTTTGGATACTCAATTGGGGTTTTGGCTATTCTCAATTGGTACCTTTCTTGTGTCTATCTATATGTTTAGGTGCTTGTTTAGTTAATTCAATTGAGGTCTTTTTCCCCCCTTGTTTATAATAATCGGTGGATAATTGTCCAACCCTTTAAACCCATGTCCACTTGAATACTAGATTTGGTTCACTAAAGGAAAGCGATGAAGACCCATATAGTTGTAACAACTAAGCATCAATCAATTACAAAGAATTGAGCATTTGGAGAAGAGTAAGGTGTGTGAAAAGGAAATAGGAGATATACCTAGTGCAACAGGCGTTGTTAGAGCAGCAATGGCGAGTTTTGCGGCAATAGGTGGCCGGCCATTGAACACACAGCTTAAAGTAATCGAACTCTCTCTGATATCCTGTTTTGAGTAATCCAACTTCCTCATCCCATCCACCGTTGACTCCTATGAGAATACAACATACTCCCATCAACACATTCACAATTGCTTGGACCGGAAGGAAAGTCATGGCTCTCTTCCAATTATCAGATCCCATTTGTATCCGTGAGTTGTCAAACTGTTTTATACTCGTCACTTTTTATTGACGTGTGGGTTGGTTACTATTCAAACTTTAAATCAATTTACTGTTTTATACTCGTAGCCAGCATTTTGAAGCACGTACCCATCCATGTGGGTGTATTCAATTAGGATTTAGTCTAGTAGATTTAAAAATATTATTTAAGAATGTAATAACTTAAAAGATTTAATCTTTTAAATGTCCAGTGGATTTCTATTTGAATTTTAAAAGATTTATCATAATATTTATAAAGATTTGAAAGGACCATATAATTTTTTTTACCATTCGATTCTAATTTTAAAATGATTTGACATTATCCTATAACTGCATTCCCCCAAAATCTCTTGAGTAATCAACGATTTCGCTTCACTTCCTCAGCCATCTTGTCCATATTTCCCCTCAAATTTATTTAAGTCCTTGCGAAGCGACTGAATACGAAGAACAATTTGAAGAATATAATACAAATATTGGAGCAAAATTGGGCCATGTGATTCACCCTTACAATCATCAGTAAGCTTGAAACTCAATGTATCAGAATGTATGAATGACTTGGAAAGAAGTGGAGGTCCAAAGAAAATTTCAATGCCGAAACCTCAGAGCGCCAAGAACTAATTAATACAAAGACGCCACAAGCTTGCATCGTGTTTATCGAACTTACGATAAAATTTGGTTGCACAGTTCTAATTGCGTAAAGGATGTGCATCAGAAAGAGAATTATGAAATGAAAGAATAACACAAACTTTTTTTCTCTAAATCGCGATGCTGTATCGGGTGGTCATGTATAAAGTATGTACATGCATACTGCGTGCACACACACATACATACACATATAGAGTTCGAAAAGAAATCATCCACCTGGTCATCAATGATGAAAGCACTCCAACCCTTTTGCCAATATTTACGAAGAGTGTTGATATAAGAAAGATGATCGATATAAACTCGGCGCACTTCCAACAGAGTGTTGCGCTTCGAAAGTCGGTTTTCCTTTTCTGCATGAATATTGGAAAACATGACATCATTTAGGCTAGTAAATTACAAACACAATAAAAACACATAGGCCAGTGAACATTTTCCCCCTTCGTTATTTTTAACCTATTGTCTAGAATCGGAAGTGAGTGTAGAAAGTGGGGGATGAGATGAAAGTGAAATGGTGGGTGTAAAAAGTGGTAATGAAAGAATATACAAAGAGAAGAGAGAAAACAATAAGCAATCTTGA
Source organism: Przewalskia tangutica (assembly GCA_029844215.1). NCBI lineage: Eukaryota > Viridiplantae > Streptophyta > Magnoliopsida > Solanales > Solanaceae > Przewalskia > Przewalskia tangutica. Next base: position 116,365,470 of record CM056722.1, read on the forward strand.
GAAAAAAATCTTGTCCACAAGGGTGAAATTGTTTATAGGGTTTGGTATTTATACCTTCCACTAAAAAGTCACACAAAATCCTGATTGTTTAGCAAGTTTTTGAATACCAAAAGACTTTTTATTACTTGTTTAAAATTCTGATTGAATACCACTATATTTGAACACTCTCTTTAAAAAATCATAATAGTCTTGATTAAACACCACAAGACTTGTTTAGATTATTTAAAAGTCTTAATTGAATGCCACTAGACTTATTTATCCCAAAATAGTCTTTTAAAATCCTAATTGAATACACCCCTAATAACTCTTTAAAGTCAGCAGAGGTCTATTAAGTATTAACTGACCAGTGACCATCATCTTTTAGAAGATAAGTAACGTACTTATTGTATTCGAAATATAATCTCAAATAGAAAATTCAGAAACAAAAAGAAAGAGATGAACAATGAATCAGTTCGTGCCCACTCAATTTAAATGGTGTCTTTAAGGAACTTAATTCTCCAAGTATCCGAGGTTATAAATTATTTTCTTCCAGAATAGAATGCATTATTGTCACTGGTGTAGCGGTATCTCAAACGTTGATGTGCGGCGAACTTTCAAATGGCATCAAAATCACACGACTTTGACTGGCTTTTGTTTGAAAATAATGCATATAAAGAGAGGACAAAATTTCAGTATTTTCGCTTTTTAAAATATGATGAAAAATGATAAATATTTATAGCCAATAAAGTAAAGGAGTGAAGAGGTGTGAAGCCTTTTCCATGGAAAGGTGAAGTGGTCCATTTTTCATTCGCACTCATTCATAAAATCTCAACAATCTCACGTGAATGAAGAATGACTATATGATGAAAACATGCATGAAGCTGTGTGATTCACTTGTAAGGATTAATTACATTTGGATAAGTAGGTTTTTCTTTGAACTTTTCGTAGTGAACGTATATCAGATATACTCGGTCAATCAGTAAATTTGATACTTTTGAACTGTCGATATTTAGTGTATACCTAGACAACATACGTCACATAATTAACTCTTAGTCGTCTTTAATTCTCATTGTTGTGTTTGTTTCAACCATGATTTTCCGCATGATTTCATAAGTGCGTAGAGCATTGGCCTTACAAAATTTTCCTTGAAGCGGCTAACACTTCACACTTACATAGGTAATTTCTAAACGTGTCATCCTGTAGATACACTAATTGATATTATTTTATTACATACGGGGTAGGGGAAGGGGAAATGGGAGAGAGGATTACACGTGTGGATTTGAACCCTCACCAACAAGATGAAAGTTTAGGTAGTCAACCAACTGAGTTACTAGATCTCTCACCACTGATTGATATGCCCCGTATAAAATTTAGAAACCATTAAAAGACTTCAATGACTTATCCTTGCTACTGAATATTGTCTCGTCACGAGAATGGACCAAAAGGTTATTTTGACAATGTTGAACTGCCATACATAAAACTTTGTTTGACTCCTTAAAACCTAGATCTTGGGATCCCCAGTCTTCTAGGTAGAGTTAGCGTTATGATGACTTGTCATCTACCATAGTCTCATTCCTTTTGATGATCTTTCAACTACCTCTAGTTAGGCCTCTTGTAAGTGGATCCGACACATTATCGCTTGAATTCATGTAGTCAGTTGTGATTATTCCCCTAGAGAATATTTGTTGTTGACACCCAATTTTGACCCTCTCGTACAGTCATTAACTATAAAATTACACCAATTTTCAACAATAATTTTTAATAACTTTTAAATAATAAAATGCAGCAAATAAAACATTAATACATGCACAAATAAGCAATTTAATAATGGCACCGCGTCTTACGTAGAAAATTAAGCACTTAGAGTCTCGCGCCCGCATTTATTAATTTTAAGCTCTGTCACAATTCTCAAACGACAAAATAAATAAATACATAAAATAAATAATTTAGCAATGATGTCATGTCAAGTAGCATAGTCGCATTTATTAATACGCAAAACAATTTTATAATTATTGTAGCGCCTACAGTCAGATTAAGATAATTTAATTTTAGCTTAAATAATAATAAATAAAGCATAATAAATAAGATTTTAAATAATAGCGCCGCATTTTACGTAAAAGTATTAAGCAACCCCTTAAATATCATATCTGCATTTAGCATTTAAATGATTTAATAATATAACATCACAAAATACGCATAATAAATAAGATTTTAATAATGGCATCGCATTATAGAATATTAAGCACTAGTTAAATAGCACGCCCGTCTTTATTTTTTGTAAAAAATTTAAACTCAAGCTTAGACTAATAAAGCACCGAAATAATTTAATCACAATTTGTTAATTTAATTTATCACTAATTAATTAAAACTATTAATACATCTAAAACTAAATCTAATACTAGCCCAATTCCCATCCTTTAAAACCAGCCGCCCATACACGCAGCCCATACCCCGCAGGCCCAACTCGCCCCAGGCCCCTTTATTTCCTTTCCCCATCAGCCCGCATCCCATAACCCCTATACCTTCTCCCTCTCCCCCTCATCGTCAACAGCCCTAAAACGAAAAGAGCCTAACCTAAACCTAGACAAAAACCCTAGCAGCTCAAGATAATCCGCCGCACCAACACCAGCACCTCAACCCGAGATTCTCGCCGGAGAATCCGGGGTTGCCCTTACCCATGCATACACAGAACCAAAAGATTAACACCAAATCGTCTATTTTTGGTAAAAATCAATCGAAAATCAATATCAAATTCGCACGAAATCAGTACAAAATCGCACCAAATCATAAGCTACCAAATTCAGAACACGAATTAGGGCTATAAATACAGAAGCTACACGCATGCAATGGGGGAGATCGGAAAAAAAAAGGGAAACTGACAGGGAGAAGACGGTCAAGAACCCTTTCAGCAATCGAGAGTATATAACAAACCCCTTAGAATAGCAAGACAGCTTTCGAACTCGAGGGAACCCCTTTTCCTTTCGTTCGAAACCAGCAGTTAAAACACTAAGCCATCACTTTTCTTCAATCGCATCGCAAATACCATCCGAGTGGATCGACGTCTTGATACGCTACCTCGGTTCGCTGCCCGGAGAAGGTAAACCCGAATTCTTCTTAGTCCCGCTTTGTATTGTTGTGTGTTTGTGTGATTAAACACGTGTTTGTTTAGTTCATTCATGTTTATGTGTTCATTAATGCGTGAATAGGATGTCAATGCTCACTTTAATTAACTGCATGTTCGCTTTAAAGTCATAATCGATTTATATTTAATACAATATGCTGAAGATGATTAGTAAACTCATTAAAACTGCTTGAACTCACTTTGCCTGGTTGAATGTTTGGGAGTGTTCTTATGAGTAGTATGATTAATATTATGTGTGCACGCTTTGGTATGGATGGTCATATATGTTTGAAATATCAGTCGCGACTGTGGATTTCTGTGATTTTCATAGGTTCATCAAATCGTATGAAAGCTCATGCTATATATTGTTAAAACCGCTGAGTCATCTTGGTCCGATAAACGCACGCCTAAAGGAATTCCGTAACGTGGTCCGTTAAATAATTAACGCAAGTGGATACAGAGGATTGTTTGCTTTACCTTTGTTCTTAATTAATGACAATTGAATATTTATGTCGGTTTGGTATGCTTGTCTTAGAGATTACATAAGTAGTGACATAGTATCATGGCTTGATCGATCCGGGAGAATGTTTGTGAACTTGTATACGGGAATCGGGTACGCCTATATGCTTTTGCCTATGCATTACATCCAAACCGAGAGACATCGCCTGCTTTTATTGAGATTCGCTTCATGCCTAACTTCGTGTGCTCATTTTTGGATACGGCGAGGGTTAGTTTGAGTTCATTATTTGCATTGCTAAAAGGATTAATGATCCCGTAGGCTCGAATCGTAAGATGCATATTTTCCCCGATATTCATGTCTGTAATGCTTTAAGTGGCACTTCCAAATTTCATCATTTGACGTATTTATGCTCGCCCTTATCTCGCATATGCACTTGCGTAATAGGTCCGATCCTCGTGTGTTACTTTAGGTTTTCCTCGTGAGGCGAGGTTAGCTCGGTTTATTTAGGTCAAATATCGTTTGCTCAAATGTGACTGTTTAACGGTCGTGAAATTGATCTTAATCTGAATCGTTCTACATATCCAAAGTGCTACTTTACTCTGGTCATTTGAATATCCTGGCTCGTTTCTGTAGTTATTAGATTAATCACATGTTCACGTTACTAAGTCAGTATGTTTGACATTAATAATGGACCGAGGTTATACTGGTCATTCTCTATTCATCTTGTAAAAATCTTCATTTCGCACTAACGGACTCGCCTCTTATTTTCTTTTCTAACAAAAATCTGATTGCATGTTTGGGCTAACATTTTCACGTCTGGAAATTACTTTGTTGGGATCATTTCTCTCTTGAAATGCCGAAATGCAGTGATCCAAATATGTTAAAGTTTATGTCAATGCCTATGTACTATTTGATAAGGTTTGGGATATATACTAATCTTTATCTTTTATTTTCTTTTACATGAAATGCATCAGAGCGAAATGAAGAGTCTCATGGCGAGACTCATTGCAAGCTACAACAAATGAAGACCCGCATCTTATGTGTTTCATCCTCTCCGCATAATAAACTCCAAACCATAGGCGAAATGACTTCGCCATTTCTTCGAGTCCTTATTAATTCATATCCTCACCCCATTTATTTGTTGTAATTATTTGTCTAACATTACACTACTAGTAGTACACTTAGAATAATTAAACTTTGGGTTGTCATTAGAAAATAGTTTGACGCTAGAAATTCACTCTCCTTAAATTAAATTATTTTTTATGACTAGTTATGCATCGCCTAAGCCATACTAAATGACATTAAATATTCACGTAGCTAAAGTGTCACTCGCTATCAAATCCTTAGCATAATAAATTAATTTCTTCATAAACTCTTACTAACATTCATAATTAAAAATTATTTTGTTAGTCTTTGCATAATAGATATTCTACATCTTATTTTATAAGTACACATTTCGTCATAATAAGATTTTGCATTATTACAATACATGTATCTTATCTAATACGTTATGAATGCATGTTTTTATCCAAAGCTAACTTTATATTCTAAATAAATCTTACAATTTTTATCCCTTTTATTTAAACATTTTTAAACATGCCTTTTTATAGAATAATAATTCCCTAGATTTGAATGGACAACCGCAAGTTAGCGGATCCTTTAGGGTGCCTAACCCCATTCCCTTTAGGATAATAAAGGACTCTTACCCAGAATCTCACACTAGTTTTGCAGACCATAAAAATGGAGTTAATGTTGACTTTAACATAGTTAACATTTAGGTATTCTAATTCACCCAAACTAATTAGGTGGCGACTCCGCGAACCCTTTAGCACTTAACACCTTTTACTTTTAAACTTTAGCATTTAGCACCCTTTTAAACCCTTTTAGCACTTTATCACTTTTAGCAACATTTTAGCAATATTTTAGCATTTTTAACACTTTAGCATTTTTTATTTTCCTAATATTTTTCTTAGTAGCAGGGTTCGCTAAAAAATGAATGTTGCGGTCGGAAACGGACGTGACATTTGTCTAACATTTTTATTTCTTCATCGTATGTGACGATATTTACCATTATACATAACGCTCCCAGGCCTTCCAATTACCGCTTGACTATTGCAATATGCATATTGGTGCTAACGGTTTGGGCCAAATAACATATTTTTTATGAAATTTCGGAGCCAGTCAGTTTATTCAGCGATCATGTCTAAAGCTATGAACTTAGACTTCATTGTGGAGCGGGCGATACAAGTTTATTTGGACGATTTTCAACACTTCTCCTCCACCAATGATAAAACATATCCATTTGTGGATTTAGTTTTGTTAATCCAGTGATCCGATTTGCTTCACTATACATGTTAATAACTGTGAGATATTTCTTGTAGTGCAAAACATACCTTACTTAAAGTGACATTGTTTTACCAATGCCCGTGAATGATTGACATCAGTTGTGACCACAACCTTTAATATATATATCATTGTAAATAGTTGGTTGTTCGCTTTATAGACCAATGAACTTATACGTTCAATAAACCATCTTTCCTTTACAAAATGTTATCTTTCAATAAACACATCTTATCATGGAAAATCACAATCGTTCAAGTGACAACCGATCATGAAAGAACATAACATTATATCATGGGATATCCGGTCATGAAATACATAACATTATATTTCAAGTGGCATCCCTTAACGAAATTAAAGAACACACCCTTTAAGTAAAATACATTTGATCAACCATCAAACGAGTAGTTCGATCATCTAGTATCTCCAAGACGGAACAAGTTATGTGAAAATTTCACTAACTACCTTATCAATATTCACAAAAAAACATATATCATGGGGTTGACATAATACAATAATGCCAATAAATCATCATGCTCTGATTGTGTCACTATATTAATATGAATGTCAAAATTTTATAATTTGTGAACCAGAAACCATATAATTTTCTATTGATAGCATAATTCTATGAAAATACAATGAACACAACTAAAAAACTGCACCTATTAGCATGCCAAATTACTCAATTTCTTCATCTAGCAAGAACACAACAACCATTAGATTTATGCTATTTACAACAAAAAGTGAACCTCCTAACATGCCAAATTTTCTTCATTTTTCAATCACAAAAAATAAGAGCATTCATCAGTTATACACTTCCAAATCATTTCAAAAAAGATAAGAGAAAAATAGAATTTTACCATCCCCTCACTAATATCATCCATTCTTCTGAAGAATAATTTCAGTGGCTTGAAACTTAATTTTCTGCATCTTTCCCTTGAAAAAAGTCAAGAAAAGAGTCAAACTCATTAGCTTGGTGAACGGGAACCGAGGGCTACTAGTCATCATATCATGAATGGTCGCTAGATCACAAAAAATGTTAAATTGATGGTCGTCGAACGATGATGGAACAGGCGTGGAACCTCTTACACTGTTTAAATCAAATATTATTTTAGATACTGGTGGAACAAACATAGACTATCCTTGATCTGACAGAAGTTGGTAACTGTAATATGAAATCTGCTACTACCTAAATTTGTAACATTAGGCGAACAACTAGAAAGGGAAGTCTTCATAACGTTAGAAAAATTGTTTATAAAATTACCAATCAGGTACATCATGGTAGAAGTATATGCGTATTGAATCTCCAATGTTCAGTGATGGTTTCTAGGCTACAGATAAATAAAAAGTAAGAAAAAAATAAAGATTTGAAAGTTGAAAAGCTAAACAGTTTCTTATGTTGTCTTCAGTGTTGTGTCAACACTTGAGGCAACACCCGATAAAACAATAATAAAACCTTAAAGAGTAAGTGCAGCGGAAAAAGTAAACAACACAAGGTTTATATTTTCAAGGATATATATTAATATAGCCCTTGATGGTCAATGACCGAAGTATTGTATATATCATATACAATTATAGATGAATTTCTTTTTACAATTTGTAGAAATAAAATAAAAAAAAATTACAAAAATGAAGTCGCAGACGACTTCAGCCTAAAGACAAAACATCTATAAAGAGACATACAACATCTTCATTACAATTGCTTCAATAATGAGCTTGATCTAGAATTTGGGCAGCAATAGTAATGTGAAACTAGATGTTGTTATACTAAGCGGATGATGTTGTGGCAAAAGTTAAAACAACAACATATAGAATTCTTTATGATTTAATCCCCTCTTGTAACGTCACATCTGAGTGAACGCTCCTTCCCTCCTTCATTTCTTGATTTTTGTTACGTTGAGGATTGAGAACCCTCAATGATTGATTGTAAGTTTCCAGTTTCTTTCTTAGTAATAAATATTACCATTTACCCGGAAAAAAAAAAGATGTTGTTATACTACTTTAGGTAGTGGTGTTTGATCCAGTTTCTGGAGTGAATTTCCGAGAGCTCCCTTTGTTATTCTTTTCTTTGTAATATGAATGCCGATATAATGAAATTCCTCTTCTATTTATAGTGTGAAACTTCCTTGAAATTCTCACTGGTTGGTTGCGGAAGTTGAGAGAAGATAGGTAGCAGCTACCGATTCAGCATCTATGAAATCCTCAACTACATTGACTTGGTCTTCACGTTGCTTTCCTTCCAAGCTTGACTTCTTCTTTTCTTACATTTTAAACATGACTTCCTGGTTAGTTTGCCTAGGTCATTTATACCTCACAGTAAAAATCACTGTTTTGGCCAAAAGAATAGGTAAAATCGTTTATAGAGATAAAGTCTGTGATGTTGTCACACCATTACATACAACATCCTTATATTCATAAGTGATATTTTTCTGACTAATTACTCATGTTGTCACAACACTCATCCAACATTAACAATCTCTCCCTTTTTGTCTTTCTTTACAAAAATCCATACAAACCTAAAAATGTCTAGGATACTGATTCTAGATATTTCCCTAACAATCTAAAAATCGCAGATTGTGATCATGCTCCCCCTCAACCTGCAGTTACAAATTACAAGAATTTTTTCTATCGATGATTGAGTTAGTTGGAACTTATGTCTATTAGTTGTGACTTGCGTACAACGCGGCTGTAAGCAGTCAAAACCAATAGTCATATATCATCCACAAAATATCAAAATATTTATAGACCAAAAGAGTTTCCAGTTTCCAAAACAACATTACAACCAACAGTCATAAAGAAAAAACATAAAACACAGTATTCAATTTACATCACATTCACATGACCCCATCACCCTCCTCTAGATTATTTTATGTCACAGTAGCTTCCAGCTGCTTTCTGTTCGACAAAACAATCAGCAATCAGCTCCACCTTCATCTTGACACTCGTGAGCAATATATTTATTCATCTCCCCCTGCATCATTATCTCTACTTGGCCATGTTGCTTCATCTTCATCATCTCCCCATTTTTGGGAAGAAATGATGTCCATGTAGTAATCTCTGGCTCGCACAAGTTCTTCAATATATCTGTTGAGTTCAGCAATGTGATTTTGTAGCCATTCTTTAGACATGGAGAACTGATGTTGTCCTGTGTTTCCTTTAATGTTGGTAACATCGGATGCAACATCTATGTTTCATTTTTCTTTCTTTCAGGGTAAATCAATGATTTTGTTCCTACTATTCAACACTGCTTTATGGACTGAGTATACTTCCAATGTACGACCCAACTTATCCCCCTTTATGGTCTTAAAACCTTGATTGACTAAGATTTGTAGATTAAGGAGGAAAATGAAAGGCCGGAGTTGTTTTTCTTTTATGCCAGATTGGAAACATGATAAAATATGATAGACCCTAAATCAACTCTATAACCCTTCCCTATTTTGAATAGCAGTGTTGCTTGCTCTAATGTCACTACCATCTCATGTAGAGAAGGTATCCAATTAAATATAACAAGTTTATGTAGTATTGTAAACAGGGCAGTAGGTTTGGATACATGACAACGAGGTGTCCAGATTGTGATCAAACCACAGTAAGGTATTCAATCATAGCATTCAACTCATCAGTTGTGTGATTAGTCTAAGTAGTTCTCTCACCAATGGCTAATTCTAAAGTTGTGTTGATGATATCCGATGTAAAATAATATACATTGTTGTACAAGTATACCTTCCCAAATTTCTTTGAGGTGATGTCCTTAACAACAGATGACAAATTAGCATAAAACACTCTAATCGCCTTATCACATTAGGATGTTTTACCAGTTACAAAACTCAACAAATTTCTACTACTAAAAAACTCGACTAGGCCATTGTCAGAAAATGAATTTAGGTCAATGACTCTCTCTTTTATAATCACTCTATTTTAAAACCATTTTGAGTTATCAACACATGTTTTAGATTGGAACATGGGAGAGTAAACCATTACCTCAGAATCAATCGATTTCGATTACCGCCATTCGTTGGTCTATCTGCAGTGTTGCCGATGTCAGTAACATAGTTCGTGCCTCGATTGATTTTTGTCTGTTGCTTTGGATGTTGAGGCAATATTTATAGCAACATTCCTGTATGTTCTTCTGACCCGCTTTGGTATGAACCTGCTTAGGGGTGTGTCATCAGACATCTCATTTTTCTCACCTTCAGGTGCATCTGGAGGACTGTTATTGGGTGGTGTTACCGAAATGTCATCCACATTGAACTCCGAGTCTGTGCTGCTACTGCTTGTTGAACCAACAGAAACAGTCGACTCACATCTGGCCTTCTTGGCATACTATTTTTCACGAATAATGTTTTCAAAAACCTTTTTTGACCTTCGAGATGGAAAGGTCGATGTTGTGGGTCTAGTACCTAGGTTCGGAACATTTGATATTGCATCAACATCAATAGAGTTTTCGTTGTCACCTGGGTAACTTATTTCTAGTGGTTCATCAGAACCTCTAAGGACAATAGCTCGTGAAATGTTTTTTGGGTCATGATTGAGGTTATCAATCGGTACATAATATTTGTATACCTTTTGATTTTGTGATGGGCTGATCGACATCGACTGCTTTGGTGTTGAAAGATATTGTAGTGGATTTAGGAGAAATGGACATGGGAAAGGGTTTAAGAGATTGGGGTTCTATTGAACATTGGATTTGAAGAAGGTGTATTTGATCCTTAGGCTTCCATTGATTGAACCGGTGGTGATTTGATGTGACTAAAAGCAAGCAAGTGAGATGTTCACAATTATGGAAACACTTATAAACATTACAACGGCCTCCCCCTTAAATTTAGGTAGTGTAGATGAATTAAATCTCTTCACACCTAAAACAAAGGGATAACATAGCACACAACAACATCTAATTTTGGAATTTAAAAAGCCATCAATCTCCAGATTTAACAGGATTTTGAAGTTTAAACATTACGAATTTAAATTCCTAAAAATAAATAAGGCATAAAAATAGTAAAACAATTTTATGAAAAATAATCAACATACTGTATGGTGATATTGTTAGTAATGTTGAAAACATTTTGAACAATACAAGTAATATGACACTTCAAGGACTTTGACATTAGACATATTATGTATATATTCACTATGAGATTGAGCTCTGGACCAGTGTAACATTTTTCCATCGTGTCCTTAATCAACTTAGTTGAACACATACATAATTATTTTATGTCTAAAACAGAATGAAAATGATTTTTGAGGTATTTTCAACCTTCTTTGAAGCACATGATACCCATATATAATAGGAACGGTACCAATATTAGAGCTTTGCTCTTTTTGTAATACATCCAAATGTTATGTAGAGGCATTCCCTTCTTATGATACTCCATTTTTATGCTATATATATATATATATATATATATATATATATATATACCATCACAGAGAACAATATCACATTCAGAATTTATCCTTCTGGAACATAATTGAGTGACCAAAAAATATGCACAATACTACAACATCTACCATGTACATTGACAAAACAGTAAATGTTACCCAGAATTTTGAGACAACACTTCAGACAACATCTACATATACTGCCTTATTTTTAAAGAAGACATAAATCAAGAGATTTCTTCAAACTAGAAAATCTCTCATGATCTAGAGCTTTGGTAAAAATGTCATCTAGTTGATGAAGTGTATCAACATGTTCAATCTGAACTAGCTCTTTTTAAACTAAGTCTCTTAAAAAATGATGTCATATATCTATGTGTTTTGTACGTGAATGTTGAACATGATTTTTTGAAATATTTATTGCACTTAGATTATCACAGTACAAAGTCATAGTGTTGCTTGATAGGCCATAGTCATCTAACATGTGTCTTAGCCAAAACAATTGAGCACAATAACTTTCGGCTGCCACATACTCAGACTCGGCGGTCGAAAGAGAGACACATTTTATTTCTGACTATACCATGAAACTAAGTTATTGCCTAATTAGAAACAACCAAGACTAGTGCTTTTTCTATCATCTACATCACCGACTCAATCCGAGTCACTATATCCTATTAGATTAGAATTAGTTTCCTTGGTGTACCAAATACCCTACTCACTTGTACCAGAGACATATATAATGATACATTTTACGTCATTTAGGTGGGATAATTTAGGACAAACTTGGAACCTAGCACAAACACCCACACTAAACATAATGTCAGGGCGACTATCAGTAAGGTATATAAGACAACCTATCATTGATCGGTACAATATTGGGTCAACATCCGTGCCAACATCGTATTTGCATAACTGTGGTGTAGAGCTCATTGGTGTCCTCGTATGTTTTGCATTTTTAAGTCCAAATTTTCTAACCAAATTCTTGGCATACTTGCTTTAAGATACAAATATCCAATCTTCAATCTGTTTTATCTGCAGGACTAAGAAAAAAGTTAGCTCCCCGATCATGCTCATCTCGAATGTTGTTGACATCGCTTCAACAAATGACTCTGAATTGGATTTTGAAGACGATCCGAAAATAATGTCGTCAACATAGATTTGAGCAATCACAACATCTACGCCGTGTATTTTGATGAACAATGTTCTATCAGCTTCTCTACGGATGAAACCAAAGTAAAAAATGAAGTTTGTTAGATGACCATACCATGCATGAGGGACTTGTTTTAACCCATACAAAACCTTTTTAAGCTTGTATACATATCAGGATCGCGGGATCCTCAAATCCTTTCGGTTGTTCAACATAAACTTCCTTGTCCAAATAACTCTTAAGAAATTCTCCTTTAACATCTATTTGATACAAGGTAATTTTTAGGTAGCAAACAATATCAAGTAATAATCGTATTGAATCAATTCTAGCCACAGGTGCAAAGGTTTCGTCATAGTCGATCCTTTCAACCTGTGTATAGCCTTGAGCAACAAGACGAGCTTTGTTTTAAACAACTGTTCCTAATTCATCTGATTTGTTCTTAAATATCCACTTGGTCCCAATAACATTTGTATTGTTAGGACGTGGAACCAAGTCCCAGACTTCATTTCAGGTGAACTGTTCAAGCTCTTCTTGCATTGCTTGAATCAAAGAATTATCTTTTAAAGCTTCTCTAATGTTCTTTGGTTCAAAAGTAGATACAAGACAAGAAAGACTAACTTGTTGGCACATGGTGGACATACACACATACCTTACTATTTCACGATAGTTGATTGGTTCCTTCTTTCTTATATGCATCCTCTCAATAACTCCCCCTATCACGTGGACAGATGGATGATTCCTTTTAATCCTTGACGAAAGATCTCATCTTACTAGGTCATGCAATTCAGTTTCAGACTCATCCTCTACTTCAACCTCTGTGGTATCTTCTGGTGGTTCAGATGTTGCCTTTAGTGTTGTGACAACATTCAGAACAACATCTGCTTCTTCAATTGGTTGCTCTTTTTCTACTGTAACCACAATATTATTCTCTGATGACTTCCTGAGATATCAGTAAGGTCATCAAAGATAACATTGACCGACTCCTGAATGGTCTTAGTCCTCAGATTGTATATCCGATAAGCGTGACTATTCTGTGAATGAATATCCCTTTATCACTCTTTGAATCAAATTTTGCCAATTTATCCCTGTCATTTAGGATGTAATATACACACCCAAAGACACGAAAGTAACACATATTTGATTTCTTTCCATTTAAAAGTTCATAGGGTGTTATTCTGGTACCTGACCTTAAATAAACTCTATTAGTGATGTGACATGTAGTGTTTAAGGCTTCTGCCCAAAACCTTTTTGACAATTGTTTAGAACCTAACATTACTCTAGCCATTTCTTGCAATGTTCTATTCTTTCCCTCACCTACCCTATTCTGTTGAGGAGTTTTGAGTGCCGAGAATTCATGGAATATACCTTTCTTTTCGCAAAATTTTACAAAAGATTGGTTCTCAAATTCCTTTCCATGATCGGATCTAATCCGAAAAATGGGAGAACAAAACAAGTTCCTAATCCTAGAGTATAGTACTTTAAACATGTCAAAGGTTTTTGATTTTTCCTTTAGAAAATAAATTCATGTATATCTAAAAATATCATCTACTATCACAAAGGAATATCTCATACCCCCTAGGCTGTCTACTTCAATAGGACCCATAAGGTCTATGTGTAATAATTAAAAACAATGAGACGTACCTGAGTGTTGTCCATCGTTTTGGACAACATTATGGTAACACGAGTCTTCTTACCTTTTAAACAACCTCGCACATCGTCTTATCCTTTGGGCTAAGCTTGGGAATGCCTTTAACCGCTTCATAAGAGATTAATTTCTCTAAGTTGTGGTAATTGACGTGTTCCAACTTCTGCTGCCATAGTGTTGTGTCGCTGATCCTCGTAAATTTGCAAAATTCTTGTCCACCGATGAGATAGGAATTGTCTCCAGTCTGAGTCCCTGACATAACATACTTATTGGCAGAATCTTTAACTCTATATTCACTCTTGTTGAACTTTACCTTGATATCATCATCACATAGTTGAATTATGCTAAGTAAATTAGCAACTAAGCCTTCTACATGAAGAACATTCTTCAAGGCTGGTACTTCAGGAACATTCAGGGTTCCTCTACCAATTATCCTACTCTTGCTTCCCCCACCAAAGGTCACGTTTCCTCTGTTGAATGCATCATAGTCCTTCAAGAAGCTTTTCGTACATGTCATGTGTCTTGAACAACCACTATCGAAATACCAAGAATATGTAATGCTTGTACGTAAAGCAATTATGCACACATTACAATGTAGGTTTAGTTTGGGTACCCATTTTTTCTTAAAACTATTCTTCTTCCTGTTCTCAGGCCGGTTGCTTCGAATGTTGTCAGCAACAATGGACAACATTGGTGATGACATCTTCGGTAGAGATTTGAGTACAAGATTTTGAAGTTAGTACCAGTAGGGCATTAAGTGTCCTAACTTCTTACAGTAGCTGTATCTTACTTCGATCTATCCTTAGTATCAAGTGTGAGATTTTTAACATTGCATGTTTCTTTGACATACTTTATCTTCTCACCTTCACTACGGATCTTTAAAGCTTTTGATTTAAGAGGTGATTGATACCCAAGCTCAGCCTGTGTAGGCTTACTGAAGCTTAAAATTTCATCCAATATGGAGGTCCCCATGTTGAGACTCTGGAAGGTGGTCTCAGTAAAATTCAATCTTGCACAGATCTTACCAAGTTCTAGATCCTTCTTGATAAATGCTACCTCTAACAGAGTATTGTGCCTTTAAGATTGTTATTTTCAAGAGCCAAAGATTTTGCTTTTGAATCTAGTTGCTCATATTCTGTGATCAAGGCTTTACAAAGATCTTGTAATTCCTTTATCACTTCATCTTTAAAGTCAACTAGTTCCAAGTTTACATCTTCACATGAGGAAATTGAACCACTAAAACAATTGACATCAGAATAGTCAAAATAAACATACCTTTTCCGATGTTGCTTTGGTAGCCATGCCGCTGCGCCAGCGCCACGCTTTTGACGCCGTGATTCTGCCTCGTTGCCTTTTTTCGTCCGACTTTCGAACTCCTCTATAATTCCCTTAACTTCTTAGACTTTTATTTCGCCCTTTGTGTGAAATTCCATCTCATTTATGCTCATTTCATCTCCTTTTCGTCATTTCTCCATTTCTGACCGCTGCGACATAAAAGAAAGGAAAACGACCCTAATACTATACTAAACATAAATAAATGAGTAAAATACTAACTAAAAATGACTCAAAAAGTGTATATAAAATACACCGATCAAATACCCCCAAACTTAACCTTTGCTCGCCCTCGAGTAAAGATAGAAAGAAAGAAATAAAGGACTCAAGAAAAAGGAAAAACAAAAGACTCACTGACATTGATCACTTTAGCTGCATTGATGTTATCTAGAAAAACATGAAGGTTAGCAGAATAATATGCAGGAACATATAGCATGAAATTTTAGCACACTAAACACACTAAGCTAGATATTTCGCAAACTCATGTTTATCATGCTTAATGGAAGTCAACATACTGAATCATGCTTGTAAAATTCAA
Organism: Przewalskia tangutica; assembly: GCA_029844215.1. NCBI lineage: Eukaryota > Viridiplantae > Streptophyta > Magnoliopsida > Solanales > Solanaceae > Przewalskia > Przewalskia tangutica. Next base: position 116,381,405 of record CM056722.1, read on the forward strand.
AAATCCTATTGCATGTTTACTTGCTATTCTCCACTAATCATGGCTATGCATCTAAGAGATCTTCAAGACTTTTAAGGGTTGTAATGTAGGCTTAGGCACGAGTAGGTAAAAATAGGCATTTAGGCTCATTTTTGTGTAGCATAAGCTCTTTAGCTTTTCAAATTTTCCCTTTTCTTTTGATTCTTTCCTTCACTTCAATTCTATCTTTACCCTCTTTTGTTTTGGGAGAGTGAAGTGTATTATAATAACAAGCACCCCCAAACTTAGGCTTTTGCCTCTTTCTTATTACTTTTTCATTGGGGTGCATCAAACTTATTCACTCTTTTTGTCTTTTTTTTTAACACAATTTATTCCAACTATTTCACATTTTTACTTATGGCACAATTGTAGGAATATATGGTGTCAAAGAAAAAGTTTTATGTTTTTAGGCTCAATAGGGCTGACTAGGGATATTTTTAAAGTCAGGGATAGAAAAGAGTGGTAAGAATTGGCTAACAAAGAAATGTCTGAGTCATCTCCCTAACATGCATATCCTAACTATTTCGCCTCAAATAGCTAGCAATCATAACACATAGGTTTTAATCTTTTAACAATGCACAAATCAAGCAAGATACTCCCAATAGACAGATTTCATGAGTTTTTGGCATATCTAACCTAAGTGTTTAGATGGTTGCTTCTAATTACATTACATTATTCAACCTTACTTCACTAGGCAATTCAAGTAACTACAACATGCATGATCTTAAAAAAAAAAAAAATTGACTAAAAAATGACTCAAAAATACACAAAACAATTCAACAAGACTCAAAAACAATAAAACATCCCCCCAAACTTAAATCACACATTGTCCCCAATGTGTGCAAGACTCAAAAAAAATTAGTGACAACTTACTGACACAACACAGCGGTCATAACGGAGATCTAGGAGGAAGAATTCAAATTTGCACGAATACGGTCCTTCTGGTTCCAGACCGTGGCCCGAGATTCATGGCCACACGCTAGTACGATGGCTCTGAGTTCCGCCATGCCCTGATTCAGCCAAGCGCCGACGATCGCTTCCCTTTTTTCAGTTTTGCTTCTTTTCCTGCTTTAGCTTTCACCCACCGTCATCCAACAACACAAAACAAGAACCCAAGACCGTGAGATCGTTTCAAGACAAAATAAAATAAAATAAAGATGTAAATTAAAATAACATAATTAAAAACCTTGGGGTGCCTCCCAACAAGCGCTGTTTTTAACGTCTTTTAGCCGGACGCAATTAAACTTTACGAGTGCCCATTGGATCCTTCGCGAACTGCTTGTAATCCGCATAGTTATTGTTGCAGGTCTCACTTCGACTACAACAATTGTTTCAAACAAGTGGCCTCAAATATACGATTATCCCCAAGTACACAAGACATGCTTGCCGTTTAGGCTCTCTAATGTAGGGATCAATGAGATTCCCAACATCTCTCAACTCTGGGTGCCTCATGGTATGGACTTCTGTTTGAGGGTCAACATTGACATACCGTGGTGTTTCTGCAATAGGTACGAGAAAAAGATTTTCCAAGGAATCCAAGAAGGTGAATAATTGGATCTCTGCAATCTTTTCCTTCTCTACACCAACTATCTCGCCAGATTCCTCAATAGTTGGGTATGGTTCAGGCTCCTCAATATGCTTTCCACCTCCCACAGGTGCAGATTGCTTTTCTTGCATTTCGCTGTTCAAAATGACTGCGAGTTCTCCTATTCAGCCCAACTTTCGAGGACTCTCTTGTCTCACCCATAAATCGAGCCGGCACTTGGCGAACATAAGTATGTCCGCTCGCAACTCATTTTGATCTTCCTCCGACATCCGTGGTTAAGCTGCATTGATGACCTGCCTCTCGATAGTAGTAGTCCATGTGTCCTGATTTTATTATATATTTTATTTTATTTTTCGTTTTTTTTTCTCCTGAATTTAACCTGCAAAATAAGACAAAAAAAAAGGTGATAAAAAGATGCTCGCAGAACAAGTTAGAAACTTGTTCTTGGAGCAAAAAAACAAATAAAAATAAAAACAGAAATAAAACCAAATTAGAAATTAAAAATAGATAAAATTGATATTGAACTATGCCTAATCCCTACAACGCCAAAAACTTGATGCGCGAAAAGATGCACACACTTAAACGCAAGTGCACGTTATCGTGACAAGTAATATAGTCTTAGCAAGACCGAATATCGTCCACAAGGATTAGGGTTCAAGTACCAAATATTTATCTTTTGGTATCTATTTGGTAAATTGATATTTGATTTTGTGGTTTATAACTACGAATTATAAAGGCTAATTTAACTAATGAGTTTACTTCAGTTGTGATGAGAATAGGCCTTCCACGTCTCCTCACTATCCGCTTATATCACTTATTAATGCAATAACTTATGGTCTTCTTCTTTTGGAGAAAGCAGGTTCACTAAATCATTTTATACTCCCGTTAGGGTTATATAAACACTCAACCCCAGTATTGCACCTTACCTACCTTTCGGTGATAAGGATAACTCTATAGGAGGATTAAGACTAAGAACCTAGTTAACCGTCACTAGGGATGTCAATGGGGCGGGGCGGGGGCGGGGAAGGGTATCCCATACCCGTACCCGCCACCTAAAATCCACCCCCATCCCCGCCCCACCACCCATCACGGATAGTAATTCCTCCACCCGCCCCCGCCCCACCTATTCCGGCGGTACCACTTACCCTGGGTACCCACCTAAATAAGTTGAATGAAACTGCATAGCAAAATTTTGTTTTTTATTAGTAGTGAATCTCTAACATCTATGAACCTAAGTAGCTAGTTTAAAGATACTATGTAGTATCTTGAAGATATAAAGAGTATCTCAAAAGCTGATCCAAAAAATGTTGATTTCATTTGCATGAACCGATCATGATAACACCCTAAAAACACTTTTAGAATTACTCGTGAAATAGTATAACTATAATGACGAAGAAACACAAAAAAAGGTTACGATTATTACTAAATCTTGATTGGAGGAAGGAAAAATCGGACCACGTGGAGATTAAAGACGATAATACAAAGGGTAAATATACAAAAGTATAAGATGGCATGAGCAATCTTGAAATCTCATCGTGTACATATTCCTGAACTCGCAGAATCTTGTTCTTGAAGGCAACTGGAATAGCAGCCCCGGTGACAATAATATGAATAATCCCACCGCTATTATCGATGGCGCCTAATTTATTCCCATTTTTTATGCAACACTTCGTCTTGTTATACTTTATATCTCTACTTGTTTGGTACTTCGTAAATAAGTGGTATAGAGGAGATTTTTGTAAGGCAAATATAGTGAGTTTTACTTACTGGAGAAGGAGAAAGGATGTTAAACTTGAGAGTGAAATGCACGTATGGTATTAAAAGGGAAGAAAGGCGGGTACGGGCGGTGCGGGTACGGTGCGGGTAGCGGGGCGGGGCGGGTACGGGGCGGGTCTTATATGAAATCCACCTCCGCCCCACTACCCATGGCGTAGCACTTTGATACCCATACCCGCACCACCCACCAAACCATCCTCCATACCTCCTAATTGGAGCGGGTGCGGGCGGTACCGCGTTACCACCGACATCCCTAACCGTCACGCACAATGCGTAAAATTAGGGTTGTTAAGCCTCTCGTTAACGCTACATAAATAATTGAGGTATTTTCATCCCCAATCCAAGAATGTCTACCCAACTTACAAAGATATTCACAATCCCTCCTTTCGGAGTCTGATTAGAAATTATATAGTGATAATTAGTTGTCAATTAACTACCAAGCATTCAATTTAATTATTGGATAGATCTCAACAAGAAGAAGAATAACCATAAGCATGCATTAAATCATAACATAAGTTTCTAGAGATTCAACATGGAAAGTTTTATAGAGGAATTAGTTCCTAGCCATTGATACGACAAGAACTAATTCCATGTTCTTCATAAACCGAAATAAAAACAAGAAAAGAAAAGAAAATACTTAAGAACGAGTCTCCGCCAAGCATCCAAGGGTTGTGTTGTGGAATATTTACAAGATGGATTGGTGGAAGGATGGATGTAGAATGGTGAATGGTGGAGTGGAGAATGAATAATTCTTCTAATGATGTAGAATATTTATATCCAAAGAATCCTTTTGGTGAAGGGTTAGGGATTTTGTAGGTAGGAAAAGTTATTAGAATCCTTTTAGGTAAGGGTTTTAAGGTAGGAAAAGTTATCCCTTTAGGTAGGAAAAGTTATCCCTTTAGGAAGGAAAAGTAATCCCTTTAGATTCAAACATGTCAAATTCGGCCAGACTTCATAAATCCGCGCCGCCATGCGGCCTGAGGCATGCGCGGCTGAAAATCAGCAACTCTCGGGTCTTTCAACACTTTGCGCCATGGGCCACGCTGCGCCGCGACTCGTGACGTTTTTGTGCGGATTCTGTCGTTGCCCTTTTTCGTCCGGACTTCGCCCAACTCTCTATAATTTCGGAACTTAGACTTTTATTTCTTGGCCCTTTTTGTGTGCAATTTCATCTCATTTATGCTCATTTCATCTCCTTTTCGTCATTTCTCCATTTCTGACCGCTGCGACATAAAAGAAAGGAAAACGACCCTAATACTATACTAACATAAATAAAATGAGTAAAATACTAACTAAAAATGACTCAAAAAGTGTATATAAAATACACCGATCACAATGTCAATCAACTTTTCAAAATAGGATTTTATATCCTCATATTCTTCCATCCTCAAGCGTTCATATTGGCTTAAAAACATGCATAGCTTTGTTCCTCTCACACTTGAGGTACCCTCACAATGAGTTTGTAGGGTGTCCCAAGCGCCCTTGGCCGATGTACAATTCTGAATGAGATTGAACATGTATAAATATATCCATCCAAATATTGCATTCAAGGTTTTTTTGTTAAATCTAGCATTATTGACCTATTCCGCAGTCCAATCAGATTCGGGTTTGGTAAGAATGTCACCATCATTATCCGCTGGAATCTTAGGAACAACATACTGTTCAGTGACAAATCTCCATGACTGACCATCAATCGATTTGATGTACGAACGTATGCGAATCTTCTAGTAGACATAATTTGTTCCATCAAGAATCAGAAGTCTACCAATATTTTGGATAACTGATTCAATAGTCATTAGATACAAGACCAAACATTTATTGTATTAAGTGTTGACTCTGATACCACTTGATGGTTTCTGAGGCTACAGATAAACAAAAAGTAAGAAAAAAATAAAGATTCGAAAACTGAAAAGCTAAACAGTTTCTTATGTTGCTTTCAGTGTTGTGTTAACACTTGAGGTAATGCCCGATAAAACAATAATAAACCTTAAAGAGTGAGTGCAACAGAAAAAATAAAAGACACAAAATTTATATTTTTAAGGGTATATATTAATATAGCATTTGATGATCAATGACCGAAGTATTGTATATATATCATATACAATTACAGATGAATTTCTTTTTACAATTTGTAGAAATAAAATAAAAAGAAATTACAAAAGTGAAGTCACAGATGACTTCACCCTAAAGACAAAACATCTATAAAGAAACATACAACGTCTTCATTACAATTGCTTCAATAATGATCTTAATATAGAATCTAGGCAGCAATAGTAATGTGAAACTAGATGTTGTTATACTACTTTAGGCAGTGGTGTTTGATCCAGTTTCTGGAGTGAATTCCCGAGAGCTCCATTGGTTATTCTTTTATTTGTAATCTGGATGCCGATACAATGAAGTTCCTCCTCTATTTATAGTGTGAAACTTTCTTGAAATTTTACTGGTTGGTTGCGGAAGTTGAGAGAAGATATGCAGCAGCTTGGACCGATTCAACCTCCATTAAATTCTCAACTTCATTGACTTAGTTTTAACGTTGCTTTCCTTCCAAGCTTGACTTATTCTTTTCTCACGTTTTAAACACGACTTCCAGGTTAGCTTGCCTATGTCATTTATACCTCACAGTAACAGTCAATGTTTTGGTCGGAAGGATAGGCAAAATCATTTATAGAGATGTTGTGTGTGATGTTGTCACAACACTGCAGGCAACATCCTTATATTCATAAGTGATATTGTCCTGACTAATTACTCGTATTGTCACAACACTCATCCAACATCAACAGTCGACAAATAAAATTTTGATTATTTTTTATGTCTGTCAATTCTTTGGTTATATGAGGAATATTTGCTGCTAGTACCATTTATCTTCCCACTTGTTTGCTTTTGAAAACTTTCAAATTTCCAACTAGTTTATTTTGCTTTTGCATTAATTGATTCAGAGTAACTAGATGGAGAGCTGTCAACACTCATCCAACTCGTTCTCTGGTTGCTCGGGTCATTGATAATATTTGTTCTGTACAATCACGCCGAACTGCATGGAGGGCTCAAGCGATTGATAAAATGTCTGCTGAAGAAATAAGTATTTGCGATCTTCGGAAAATCCTCCACATTCACATCAAAACAAATAAACCAAATGAGTGGTAGTCAAAGGAAAAGACAAGCATCCACAATCACTTTTGAAACGACTAAAGGAATATGTCTCTTGATTTTATTGATGAATGATTTACAATATATATAAGGTTACAAGAATATTTATTTTAATACAAACTAGGTAACTAATTAAACTAATTACAAAGGATTATAATTCTACCTAAAATAAGAGATATACAATTAATATAATTAATGAAAGAATCTTGGGAAATATTCTATTACACCCCCGCAGTCGAAGCGGGAGGTTCTCAAACACTGAGACTGACTCAAAAATCATCAAATAGTATGTGCGCAAGTCCTTTGGTGAAGATGTCGGCAATCTGATATCTGAAAGGAACATGAAGGACACGAACTTGACCACGTGCCACTTTTTTGAGAATGAAATGAATGTCTATCTCAATGTGTTTAGTGCGCTGATATTGGACGGGATTGCCGAAAAGATATATCGCACTAATATTATTGCAGTAGACTAGTGTTTCCTTTTGAATCGGACAGTGAAGCTCAAATAGAAGGTTACAGATCCAACATGACTCAGAGATGACATTGGCAACACCTCTATATTCTGCTTCTGTACTGGATTGGGATAGTGTAGGTTGCCTTTTGGAAGACCAAGATAATAGATTATCTTTTAGGAAAACACAATAACCAGACATGAAGCGTCGGGTGTCAGGACATCCATCTCAGTCAGCATCAGAATAGGCAGTGAGATGTTAGCGATTTTCCTTATGCTTTACGCAAATGTACGTATCGCTCAAGTAATATAGTCTTGGTAAGACCGAATATCGTCCTCAGGGACTGGTGTTCAGTTACCAAACATCTATCCTAGGTTATCTATTTGACTATCGATATTTTGTTTTGGTTTTATCTATATACTACTGAAGTAATTGCAGAAATTAACTAAAATACTTTATTTGAATCAGTTATGGTGGAAATAGAGTTTTCAATCTCCTCGACTATCCACTCGCTTTAATCCTCAATGCAACAATAAAGGTTCTTCTTCTATGTTAAGATAGCAGGTTAACTAGACTGTTTTATATTCCGGTTAGGATATAAACGCTCAACCCCAGTGCATAAATCTTCCATATTTCTATGATAGATTTTACCACATAGGAGGATTAAGAACAATAACCTATAAAGATACACGAGTATCGGGGTACTTTCGTCCATAATTTTAACTTATGTTTATTCAACTACAACATATCCAAATCTCCCCTCTCGGTTCTTGATTTGAAATCATATACGTGATGATAACTAGTGATCAATTAATTATCAAACAATCAAATCAAATATTGAATAAATCTTAACTATATGAAGAAGAAACCAAAATACTGCATTAATTCATAAAGACGAGGTTCAAACGATTCGAAAGAAAAACCTTAATTAAGAGTTTAGCTCCTAGCCATAGACATACTAAGAACCTAATTAATATCCAACATGAACTAAATTAAAATAAAGCAAAGAAAAGAAAATACTTTGGAACAAGTTTCCAATCTTGTAGCCTCCAAAAACTATGTTGTGTTGTGAAGAAAGGTTGTCTCCCCCTTAAAGAATCTGCCCAAAGGGCCTTTTATAAGCTAAAAAAATGAGTACCCTTTTCCTCCTTGCCCTTGGCCAATTCCCATTCGGATCTGGATAATTTCCGCCGCGGCCCTGCTGACTGGCGCCGCAGCGCCTTAACTCCTGTAGCCTCTCAGATCTTTGGGCGCCGTGGCCCTGCATTCCTGCACCATGGCGCTTCTTTACCTTTGTCCGGATTGCCAGCTTTCGTCAATTTTGGCTCGGGAACCTCCTTTTCTTCCCGCTTATTGCTCTTTTTCGCCACTTTACCTTTTTAAACCGATGTGACTCAAAAGAAAGAAAAAAAATACCCTAACACGACACATATTTGAACAAAAATGGGCAAAATACTAACTAAAAATGACTCTAAAAGTGCATATAAAATATGCCTAACATGAGACAAGTGAGCAAAGACCTATATAGATGTAATTCGAAGTGAGGTGTACCTTGGTCGTATTGTAAAATACGTTTGAGGAAATGCAAGTGTGCTTCCGTCGGACTGTGCATGCGCAAACATATTTATTGCACAACATAGGATATGTCTGATCTCGTGAATGTGAGGTACTGCAGGGCCTCAGCCAAGCTATGATAGTGAGCCAGGTCAGAATCAACGTTGACCTTGAAATTAGTGTTTCTAGGCATGAAGGGTGGTTTGAAAGATGTCATGCCTGCATGGTCAAAGATCTCTTTAGCGTACTTCTTCTGACATAGAAATGAGCCGCTAGAATGTTGAGTGACAGAGATGCCCAAGAAATAACTTAGAGGGCCCAGATCTTTCATAGTAAACTCAAAGGAAATGAGAGACATAATGGACTTTCGGAGAGTATCAGATGATGTGGTGAGGATGATGTCATCAACATATAATAATAGGTAAGCCATGTATGTACTCTTGTTGTAGATGAATAAGGAATGATCGGATCTGCTGTGTGAGAAATCGATAGAGAAAACATAATCGGTGAAATACTAGTATCATGCTCGAGGAGCCTGTTTCAGTCCATAGAGTGATTTTCGCAATAGACACAGATAATCTGGATGAATAAGATCCCTACAACCCATAGGATGATGCATATATATCATTTCATGAAGATCCCCATGTGATAAGACATTCTTTACATCAAGTTGATGAATAGGCCAAGACTTAGATATGACAATGTTGTGGTCCGGATAGTTGCGGGATTTACGACTAGGCTGAAGGTTTCATAAATTTCTACTCCCACCAGTTGAGACCTGTCATCACCTACAAGACGAGTCTTGTACCTCTCAAAAGAACTATCAGATTTCTTTTTATGTCTAAAAATTGACATAGAACGAATAATGTTAGCATCAGGTGGACGGGGGTACTAGGTCCCATGTCTTATTATCAATAAGAGAAGTATATTCGTCAATCATTGTAGCTTTCTAGTTTGGGTCGAACAAGGCATCCTTCGAGTTACAAGGGACAGTGGAAGGGACAACTGAAACAGAAAGGTTAAACAATTATTTATGTTTATGAATTTCATGCATGGCACGAGTTTCCATGGTCCAGGAGTGTGTCTCAGGATGCAGGACGGGATGGGGGTTTGCCACGGGACTGCTGAGAAAAGGAGGAAGGGTAGGGGTGACAATACTGACTGGCCGAACCTTAGTTTACCAAGAGGTGACCGCGGGTGCCGAGGTATGGGACGATAACCTATGTAAATGGTGAATTAGAAGAGGGTTTAAGTGATCATCTAGGAAGTCGTAGGAATGTCGAGGTGGTGAGTATAGAGAGGTAAAGGGGAATTGAGACTCATCAAATAAGACATGCCGTGAAATAATAATTTTATGGTTCGACAAGTCATAGCACGAGTAACCACGATAATTGGCAAGGTAACCAAGAAACACAAATGGGGAAGACCGGGGATAAAGTTTGTTAGTGGTCGGATGGAGAGGGTAACAAAGACATCCAAAAATACGCAAGTGTTGGTAGGAGGAGTTTCTACGAAAAAGAACTTGGGTGGGTGACCGTTGAGCTAGAAACTTGTTTGAGATTATATTTAGGAGGTATGTGGCCATAGAGAATGCGTAATACCAAAATTGAGGAGGAATTGAGGCGTGAGCAAGTAGGGCATGAATGAGGTTGTTTATGGTTCAGATTTTCCCTTCGACTTTACCATTTTGGGAGGATGTGTGAGGGAAGGAAAAATGAAAGGTAAGACCATTGTTGGAGCAAAACTGTTTGAATTGGTTATTATCAAATTCTCTGCCATTGTCACATTGAAAACATTTAATACTCTTTTCAAATTTTGTTTTTATGAAAGCACTAAATGAAGAAAAAATAGGGTAGACCTGAGATTTATTCCCAATTGGAAAAGTCCATAGAAAGTTAGAATAATCGTCCAAAAACAACACATAATATCGATGGCTAGCCGTACTCAAAATAGTGGATATCCACAAATCACTATGTATGATATCGAAAGGCATTAAAGTATAATTTATGGATGCAGAAAATGGTAATTTGACATGTTTCCCAAAAATGCAAGATTCGCATATTGGAGTCTTAGAAATACGGTTGCAATTAATAAAATTATTTTTTCTAAGGGAGCGTAAAACACAGTCTTCCGGATGTCCTAATCTAGAATGCCATAATGAAGACGAAAGAGCAACAAAGGTTGGGGGAACTGAGGTTGGATTGTTGATGACGTTTGAAATAGGGTAGAGATATCCGGTGCTGTCACATCTCATTATTTGTCTCCTTGTCATAAAATCCTTTACAGTAAAACCAAAAAGATCAAAGTCAAGGGAAATCCAATGTTGTGAAACGTCGCACGAAGATTAAATTCTTAATGAGTTTAGAGACAAGAAGGACATTTTTAAAGATTAGTGGTGGATGTGGTGGGGATATGGAGGAATAACCATAACCATGGATGGGAATGCCTTATCCACTACTAACAATAATATTCCGATTTAAATTACTCAAATTGAAATAAGACGAGAGAGTACCTTGTGATATCGTCATGTGAGATGTGGTGCCTGTGTCCATAGACTAATTTTCTTCTGGAGTGTTGAGTGACATTGTGCTCATAGCTGCCTCAATGTCAGTCGATGCATAAGTCGATAACATATACGGGCAGGAGGAGAGACACATAACGATGGGGTCCATATGGCCCACGGTAGGTAGGCAACCCACAGTGGAGGCTGTTACCACTGCCGCAGTCACTGCTAGCTATTTCCGTCCGGCGGGGATTGCCCCTTCACGCTGCCGTTGTTGCCAGAATTTCTTCCGCCACAACCTTTACCGGACTGCCTACTCTGGCGATTGTTACAGGAGGAAGTGACTGTTGCGGGTCCTCTGACCGACGATTCTAGTTGTCGGACCGGGAGGCCCTGTCATCGGCGGAGGGCCCGATGGTGGTGGTGAGGGCAGCATTGGCAATGCTAGCCCGAGTGATGCTGCGCTTGATTTTCCGGATTTCCTCAAGCATGAGCTTCGAACGGGCATTATAAAATGAAGGTAACTATGTGAATTGGTGAAGGATGGTGGCAACACCGTCATAAGATTTGTTAAACCTGCAATAAGTTGCATGACCAATCGTTGATTAGTGACTAGTGCGCCGACGTTGGAGAGTTGGTCGACAAGTATCTTGAGTTCTTGACAATAGGCAGACACGTTTGGAAAATCATCCTGATGAACATTCTTAAACTGATTTTCAAGGTATAACGCTCATTGAGTTTTGTTATCGTGGAAAATACTGTCCAAACGTTCCCATGTTTGACGGGCAGTGGCATCAGTCTCAATAAGGGTGTGAAACGGTCATGACCCAAATCGGAGGGTCATGACGGGCACCCGGACCTTACCTATTGAGTACCACTAACTACGTATTTAGCATATATCCATAATTTTGTGTGGCCCACGAGGCCACCATGAGATATTTTGCTGATATACAAAAATAGTAGACTGGAAAAGAGCTACGTAAAATCCTGCAACCAGAAGGACCCAATCTATATACATATACATACCAAAGGCCGACCAGGCCATACACAACTACCATACACAAGACAACTATCTACAAGCCTCTAAAGAGTACGTGATATCACCAGGTCGGGAAAGGTCCCCGTCATACCCATATGCATATGCAAAATATTGTACCAAGACTAGACCTCAACCCCGGAACAAATGGAGTGCTCCAATATCAGCTAAACTAGAAATCTACTAGCGCAGACCGTCGCTTTATTTATCTGGACCTGTGGATATGAAACGCAGCATCCCCCGACAAAAGGGACGTCAATACGAATAATGTACCGAGTATGTGAAAATAACATAACATTGATACAAGAATAAACTAAGGCAAAAATAGCCGACAGAACTAGCCGACTAGTAGTAAATGCCTAAATATCATGCACAATGTGGTAATACATATATACTGGCCTCTTTGGGCATCTTCCTTCCCATGCACATCATATCACATCGGCCTTTGTGGGCATCATATCATTTTTGGCCCCTATGGGCATAATCATCATCATATCCCAGCTGATCAGGTGGTATGCGTATCCCGTTTCCCGTCCCCAGTATATGGTCTCGGGTAATACATGAATATAATACATGAATGACAATAAAACATTATGAACTTATCGGATGACATCATATCCTTATACCTTCGGCTAACATTATGAATATTAACATATTTTTTATATACCTCAATAAGGATTTAGACATGCTTTTAACATATAAATCATTAACATGAACATCCTTAACTACTAAAAGTAGAACAATTTATGAAACATTATCACAGTTACATTTCGTTACAGAGAACATGTCAAAAGAAAGTAATGATTTGCCTTAACATACATTTGTTTCTATGGGACGCTTTTATTTCAATTAAGGTAGCCAAGGTGTCAATCAGCTGGTACAAGTTCACGAAACGTGCCACTGAGGCTTATCTACAACCTTTGGAAGTGAAGATAAGGCAATAATGACTTTGACTTTGGTTGTACTTAAAAGAATGTTACTCTGTATACCTAGGACATTCCTAATTGTTTCCCCCTAAGTCCTATTCATTCAAAGGGCTGAAAACGGCATACTATGTTCGTGATGTATGGGAAAAAGATTTTGCAGCCAATAATTGAAAATTTACCTTTGTGATTTGGAGATCTAGAGGTTAATTTATTTTCTCGAGAAACGTTGTTGTGTGTATACATATATTTAGTGGCACTTGGAAATGCACTAAAAACTTATCCTATAACTCATTTGTCTCCCCAAATTACTTAAATATTAACCACTTTTAACACACACAATTAATTCTTGATTCTAATTCGCTTAAATTATAATGACTTATAAAACCTTCATATACTCAATGCCTAATTGTGCGATATATCACTAGTCCATAACCTCTTTGGGACATACAACTATTACTATTAATCCCCACTGTCACACTTATTAAGTCCTAAATTATTTCGGGACCGCATCCTTTTATATACTAAGCTTCTTTATTTGGGTACGTGAATATGATAAAAAATCCTCCAACGCTCAGGTCTATTTACATACGTCTAGCGATTCCACCTATGACCCGAAAATACTGGATGTTACATTCTTTCTCCCTTAGAAACATTCATCATCGAATGTTAGGGTGACATATCTAATTTGTGTCACAATAAAATGAACACACAAATGATCAAGTTTAGTAAAAGCGAGAGAGGAAATATCAAATAGACTACATGTTCATTGTTGAGCCAGTCATGAAAACAAAGGGACAAACCTAACTAACTTGAACCAATTTTAGGCAACTAAAGTTGTTACATACTTACAGTACCTAACATTTGAAATATTTGTAGTACTAGGTGGTCTTCTATGGTACTATTGTCACTCCAATTCATCAAAACAGGGAATATGACACTCATGGATTAATTCAGATTATCATTTAAAATAGTGAGGAGATACATATCAATCTATAACCACTTCTAAAGAACATACTTAAGTTCAGGCCAATTACATGCACTTAGAGGGTTTCCATAGCTTAAAGTAATGACAAAGAGGAACCCCTGACCCAGAGAAAATCATAATGAAGCTGAGTTGAACTACTCAAAGCTTCATATTGATCTCATGAGTAAGATACATCACTCAATCCTATTCTATACGCATGTAGCATCTCCTACAACTCCACATACAAAATAAGATAAACACATAGTGGCACCTTCCAGTTCTAGTATTCAGTAATCTTGGGTAAAACAATCTTCACTAAACCATTTGTTTAAATAGAAAGTTAATAGTCGATGGATTCTTGTCTAGGTCTGTAGTATATCTCATGCATCCTTCATATTCAAACAAGAAGCAAAGAAGATGGAGGGTCCTGACATCTAGTTTAAAGTCCTATATGCATCATAACTATTAAAATAATAAATAAATCAGTGCAAATAATTGTGGTTCAAGAAGAATCTTTATACGAGTTCGAGGCGTGTAACTTATAGTTAGAGTTAGCCGACTCAATAGAAGAATGAGATAGGTGGGATGAGGGAAGTGACATCTAACTTGGGAAGCTCGGTACCTCTAGTAAGAGGAGTGGCCAAAGGACGAGAATCATGTCTCAGACGAGGCAAGAGATCTAGGCATATTTCTACCGATGAAGGATAATAGTGCGTCCTGCCGATACACTTATTCAGATGATCATTTTGGGCATACATACGGAAATAGGCAACCAGAAAATGTATCTTGCCAAAGTGGTTCACACCTAACAGGTTGAAAATAAGAAAGGTTGGGGAAACATGCTTAGTGAACATAAGGACAAGATTCAAGCTTCAAATCAGGCCAAGCATATACATAGTTCACAAGGGTTGCAAGTATGATCTTTGAAACAAGTAAACATGAGAAATCCTCTATCTATCTGCCTCAGAAAATAGGTCCACGCATTCAAAAGGAAGCAAAGTAATAATCAAGTTATTAAAAAAAAAATCTAGAGTCTCAGTTATGTAATTCCCACATATAAATAGAGGCAAATAGTTTACTCAATCCCTTCTCCTCATTGTTCATGACTTTTTTTACTCTGGGTTTAAAGAGTAAACTGAGTCTGAGACCCTATCACCTTATATAATTTATCCTAGGCTAGTATTAAAATAGCACCTGAACTAATCTCTTTATGATTTTATCTTAACACTATAACAAAGGACCTACCGTGACAGTTTGGGTGTGATAGTTTTAAAAACCGTCACACATTATGACGGTTTTAGCATTGACTTTCTGGTCAATGGGCTTTTGTGACAGATATGTGACGGTTTTATTAACCGTCACAGCTTTGTGACAGCGGTGTGACGGTGATTTCAACCGTCACATGTTTTTGTGACGGTTTTTTAAATTATCATTTTTTGTAATCCATCCACCCGACGCATTTAACACTAAAACCCATTTTTCATTGCTAAAATCGACCAAATCTATACCAAAACCAATTTATTCATCATAAAAAAAACCCTACAGTGAACTGTAACCAAGGCGGCGAAACGCCATTTCCGTCCACCACAGGAATCCATTGGTGTCAAGACTTACACCATTAGTTTCGTCTCTTCAAGCTCATCATTTCCATACTAACCACAACCTTCGATTTATCCTATTTATCCACCAATTTCAGATCGAAAATATCCTCTATTCCGGTCTATTTTTTGGAAATTCTGGCGGACTAAGCAAGTTTCGACTACGGTGGGTTACACCACTGTGACCGTCGTATCACAACGGTCATTTCCATACCACCACTGTGCTTCGTCTCTTCCATTTCGAATGAAGCATAATTAAGAGGTGAAAATCTACTACATTATTGTTTTTAGGTGATATTGAATCGGTGCCCTTCATTGAGGCTTTACGTCAGTTGTATTTCTCAGTTGGTAAGTAGGATTTTGCTTTATGATGCAAAGATTATTAGCGTATTATTCTCTACAAGGAATGCCCTCTTATGATATGTATCTATCTCTTCATTAGCTCACTTTATTCACCCTAATCTCATGTAAGTTTTTTTTCCATCAGGGCAAGACAACTTTTGCCTCATTCACGTCAGTCTTATACCTGTACTAGGTATTGTCGGTGAGCAAGTAATAGTCTATGAAACATCTATGCCTGAACCATGTGAATATTTTGTTCGAGTTCTTTCTTTCCATATACCCCTCATTGTGTTATCCACGTCTCTACAGAAAACAAAGCCTACACAACATAGTATGCGGAACTGAGAGCATTAGGTTTGACTCCCCATTTTTAGCATGCCGGTCTACTCAGGTATGTTGTTTTCCCTAAGCTGTAAGTTCCTACATTTTACATTTTGTAGAAGATATGAGCATGTTTATTTACAGTGGACTTTCATTACAGTTGTGCACTAGCGTAGTCCTAGCGTGAGGTCAGAAGATATAGAGATCTCACAGTAGCTCCTTTGTGCGGGTCCTTTTACTTTCCTTCTTTCGGCTTGCTCTCCACATGTCAAAAGATGATATGTGAACTTCATACTAAATATTTACTAGGTTATCGCTCTGTATGTAGTAAATTAGTGTTACGTAGAGACATGAAAAGATGTTTTCTTAGAGACAAGAAAATTTTGGAAAACTAGTTTAAACCTTAAATATTAGGATTTTCGTTTCTCTACTACATTCTGCTGATATTATTGAGATATTTCAACTATGTTGCAGCCCTTACTAGAGAATACAAAACAGAAGCTTTCTACAGTTTTGTCACGTTCTTGTAAGTTTAACTTGTGTGAGACTTCTTGTGATTTTGCTTATAAAATTAGATCCATGATGTTCCAAACATTTGACATATTCATCTCCTGCTTCAGAACTGTTACACTTTGTCCTTTTCTATATGATGTAAAGTTGCTCCTAAAGTCACATATTTGTCACGGAACCAAAATGCTCATGATGCCATTCTAAAGCAATGGATTTAGTGAGGTAATAAACTACCTCCTTTCCATTTACCTTTAAGCAGTGATTATGATTTAGAATGTGATTTCCTCTCCACATCTCATATTTCCTTAGTGTTCTACTAAAAGGAAAAAATAATTTTTAAACTTGGATAAATTCTGCATGCAGTTTTCTCGTTAGCACTATTTTTTGCTATTTAGGCTTAGTTCTAGACTTTTAGTGGTTGTTATCTGATATGGTCTACAATGAGCAAGTTAGATTATCATGATTCATGACAGACACAAGGTGGTCGACTTGTATGACTGTTATCTAATACTCATTCCACTCTGCTCCCTTATAGTGCAAGTACAAAAATACACTTCAAAATTATAGGTTATAGAAATGCATTTCACCTCTATATCTACGCTTTGTCTCTCTCTGTTCAGTGTTATCATAGGTTAACTTGTATTTGACTAGTAAATCATCAAATAAAGAACCTCACCTCCAACAGCAGCACATAAGCATCGACTCACAATTAATCAATCTTTTAGTCTATCAAGGAATCAACAATAGTTTTCATATAGAAAATTTGAGAATCTGACTATATCAGATAATCTGAACTATTTAGGCTTAGTTCTAGACTTCTAGTGGCTGTTATCTGATATAGTTTCCATCGCCTCTGCTTTCTTTTCCTTCAAATCTGAAGCCTAAGATGATTACGATCAGTTTTTAATTCTATTGTCTATCAAAATATTGAGCTGCTTATTGTCTTTAATTACTTCAAATGATTGATTACTCAAATTGTTGCTACTTTACTGAGAGTTGGAAGGAAAGCAATAGCTGACATGCTTGCGGTCTAAACTACTGTTATGCTCAAGAAACTTTCCTATAAATGTTGATTTTACTTCTACTTGTTGTGTTTGTTGTTCTGCTGATAGATTAACTTGTTTTTGTTTTCTAGTTAAGTTGCTAAGCTGTTTTAGGTTGCTGTTCTCTATTATCCATGTCCTTCAACTTCAACATGTTCTTCTATGTGTTCTTACGTTGTTCTATATCTTTGTCATTTGATCTTTCTTTTAATTTTCTCTTTCATAACTGTTTCTTTTGAATTTTGTTTGGGGTTTCGTACAAGCTTGACTTGCCAAGCAAAAGATCCATCAACTATTGAGATGTTTATTCGATTTAATCTTCCTCTCTGGTAGCTTTCCTGCCTAAGGTTCTAGAAACCTTTTGATCTTGCTGCGCATCAGAAATGGATGGTGGTAACCCCTTTACTCTCTTATCATTCACATTGGAAGGACTTGTAGTCAGAATGCTGGCACCATTTTTGTTGTTTCTGCTGCACTTTTGAGGCAAACAGAAGTTGCATTCTGAGGGAGTTAACTGTTGCGTTTGGAGGCCAAAATACATTGATTTTTGAGTTTGAGTGTTGGTTGTGTTTTGGGGGGCTTTGAGGCTCAAAATACTGTATTTTTGGCTGTTGTACTGGGGCTGGTTGCTGCTATCTTTATCATATATGGTTGCCACTGCGCTGCTGCATTACAATGCTATTTCGGGCTGAACCATAGTCACGTTTTGGCCAAACTACTCTGCTGCATTTTGGGCAGAGTTAAGGCCAGTTGCTGTTCTGTTTTCAAGTCTTTTGATGCATCATTTCGAATTTAACAGCTGTTGTTTTCTTGTCACATTTGAATCAGTCCACTGCCGGAATTTGCACAGCCGCTGCTGCTGTATTTTCCGAGGCAAAACAAATTACTACACTTTGTAAAATACCACTGATTTGCACAAGATACTACACTTAGGTCAATGAAATTGGAATTGAGGTCGTGTCCCTTCGGTTTGGTATAAATACTGATTTGAACATGATACTACACTTAGGCCGATGAGAATAATTAATTTGAGGCCATGACCCTTCCAGAAAGGTTGTCCCTCGGTTTTCTTTCCTTCGGAAAAAAAGGGCGATGATTACACTTATGAATCTTTCACATATATACCAAATACCAACATACTTGGCGGGGCGACTAGATTGACTGACGAGTCACTAGTTTGCAGTCATGACTTGTTTGGGATGTCCATTTACAAAAAATATAGATCTGAGTCATCCGTAATAAAAACTCCTATTGTTTTATACGGATCCGGGGGTTTTACTCGCATTCATTTATTATTTTACTAACTCTTTTACTAAGTATTTTTGCAGGTACCCGGAGACGCATCCCGAAGTTAAAGCCTGCGCAGAAAATGAAAAGAAAAGCGAAATACCTCTAAGTTCTCTTCACTCCCTCTTTATATGATTTTTGTTTTCATATAACCTTGTTAAATATATATCTTATTTAAATATCCATCATTTAGTTTAATCTTTTAGTTAGTTTAATAAGTCTGAGCCTTCCGTAATTAAAACTCCTATTGTTTTATACGGATCTGAAGGTTTTACTCGCATTTATTTATTTTTCTAACTTCTTTTATTTTACACTTTGCGATGGACATTCGAACAATACGACATAGCAAAGTGGGATTCTACAGAGATGAAAATTTGCTGGAATCGCACAAGTTTCCAATGGCTGAGATTCTCATATTATGTTTTTTTTTTGTATTTGATGATAACATTAGATGTTTTGTAAAATAATTTGTAATGTTTCGATTTAATGTATTAGAACAATTTCATTATGTTGGTGACATTTTAGTTATAATATATTTACAATTCTAATTTATTTTTATTTAATAAATTAAAATTAAAATATAAAAAAAATGTCAAAAACTAATTTTCCCGCCAATTTAAATCAAATTTAATAAAAAAAATCCGCCAATTTAAATTAATTTTATTTAAAATTTTCCGCCAAAAAATATTATTTAATAAATAATTTTGCGGATTTTTTTTAAAAAAGGAGGGAAAAGTCAAAGTCAAAGTCAAACATCACATTTTGTGACGGTTTTTATAATCGTCACGAATTTGTGACAGTACCTACCGTGACACTTAGAAAAACCGTCACGAAATTCGTGACGGTTTTATCCGTCACGAAAGGCCTTTCGTGACGGTTTTTATCCGTCACGGTAGGCCTTTTTTTTGTAGTGTAAATTCCTAGGTTGGGACAAATTTGGGATCTTACCATCCTTTCCTAAGCTTAGAACAACCCATGTTAACACCTAACTCAGGCTCTATATTCATCACATGAAAAAACTTATAATTAGCCATTTTTAAACCATAGACCATTTGACCCAAAGGTGTTGCATGGATCAGCACATTGACATCAGATTATCATACTTAACTTGACCAAAATAAGTTTTAATCACATAAATGTTCAACTAAGACAAACGACAGTACCCGAGGTTAGACCTGATTTACTTAGTCTAAAGTAGGGTGAACATATGATCCACGTGAGCTACGAAACATACTATGTAGATGACTCATAGTAGAGTGACTAACTACAAACAAAAGCTGAATTACCACCCAAATCAGACTCAAGTTAGATAAAACAGGTAGCAAACATGGACACAGTTACATCAAGCAACTTAACAAGCTTATCACAACCCAAATGACTCAAGATAGTTTGTATATTGTTATGGGAAAGCTTTAATAGCTATACAGACAGCGTGAACATGATATGAATTTGACTTAGAGACACTAAGCAGATGAGAGGATAGAGGTGACCAAGTATCGAAAGAGAACAACAGCTTTAGATATGCAATAATCACAAAGACCAAAATTATACAGAGGTCACCATTGAGGTTTGGTTATTCATAAAGATACTGTCAACCAGGCATAACGTAATTAACATGGTGACTAAATGGAACTTAAGGAAATAAACTACTTTTTCCAGTTAAATTTACTCCTAGGACATGCTGGTCTAACGCAGGACATATTATTACACAATCAACTAAACCAACCCACATCATATAATTTCTTCAACTAATCCACATCATAATTCATTTAAACATATGTTAAGCTCAGATTTAATATTAGCTTAGTATACTTAAACGTTTAGTTCAACTAGAATAAGTTGAATAAATATCATATTAACTAGTCTATTTCATACTCATATTAGTCCATTCTTAATTATCAACTGGACAACAAAGACCAACCATGTGAACAAAATGGACCAGTCAAACAAATAGTCGAGCTACACCAATGTTATACTCTAGTTAAGTTCTTCAACCATCTTAGCATATATGTATGTTATTCACGCATACATGAGCAACTTAGAACAAACATACATATATCTTCACAATACTAGAATGTACAACAGTCTTATCAACCCATATACAGAATACAAATACTTATTCGATTAACCCAAACCTATAACCACATATCGGTTAAACATAATACATGATTTGCTAAAAGGTAACTAATATAAGGACCTTATGGCTATTAGGATAGGCGCTAGGACAATGTTGTGATCCTGTTAGTGTATCTGCATTGTCCTATCTCAAACTTACATATGAGCCTCGATCAGACACACTTTGAAGTGGAATCCTTCTATCCATTACTCATCTCCTCGTGGCCTGACTACTTTCCTTCTCCTCCGTGTATCTCATGACATAAACTGGCGAGCCCTGATTAATGGAACCAAGATTATGGACTATCCGGAACTTCAGAAGAGTCGGTGTCAGTGAATGAAATGAACACCCTGTCACGACGTTGTACCTGAGGGGAACCTGACCGTGCTAATCCATGTGTTGGTCCATGTACACCATGATCAATGGGGCCCGATACTGGAACTAAAGGCCTCGGTGAGGTCGGACCTCCCATCACTTCATCTTCCGCTGGCAGATCCAAAACTGTTCGAGCAGGCAACTCATAGGGATCCTCCTCAATAGAATCCATGATCTCTGACGGGTCTGACTCAATAGTGTAACTTACGCCTCGCTCAATCTCGTAGCCTTCGACTGCACTCACAAGTGGTACCTATCTAACATCTTCCTCACAAAGAATACCCACACTCCACTACACCCCGTAGTTCCAGGGTATATAAGTGAGAACGTAAGTAAGGAAATAAGATTGGAAGGAAAGTATATTTACATTTCTCTATGGAAAAATGTCGGATACAAAAAAATGTGACGACGGAAATTATATTAGTGGTTGAATTTCCAAATGGAGTTATGGACTTAGGATTGTATTATATAATCTTGGGATTAAGAATATGAGCCAATTAAAAATTTCACAATTTGGGGAGTTTCCATCAAAATAGTGGGATTTGGCTGTGTTGGATTAATATTTTAAGTGGATTAGTGTGGAAGATATTTTCATAAAGACAAGTGACAAGAGGGTCCCCATCCACTGGCTTGTGCACATGTTATAATACAAGTCTTCAAGCCTTAGGCTCACAAAAATATCTTCATCTTCAAACCCTCATATCTCCTTCTCTCCTTGAAGTCTCGAAATTTCCATAGAAAAGGTGAAGAACAAGACTAAGTTATTATCCAAGATTAAGCACCCTAATCAAGTTCTAAGCCAATTTAATACTCCATAACATACGTGATCATGGTACTTGGCCGAGAAGGAGGCCTTGAAACTCTAAGATTCAAGATGAACTTTTAAGAGAAACAAGAAAGTAAGACGGTTACAAGCTAGTAAGGATTGGATTATAAGGAATATTGAAAAGGGCTTTGTTGTGAGTCTTGATGTCAAACCGTGTTAAACCGTGGGATATTGTGATGCAGCTTAGGGACTGTTTTGTGGCGTATATGCTGAAAATTCAGAGGCCATTATACATATTTAAACGTGGTAAAACTAATTTAGGTCCTAAAGGATTGGGTGTAGAAAGGCTTCACTTTTTACCCTCATTATTGCTGGATTGTGGATCGCTTTTGTGGACTGCTTTATTGAGATTACGGGGCTGTTTTTATACGAGAAATAGGTGTGAATCACCTTGGTTAACTTTTTGCTCAGGCCCTTAATCGTGCTTGGTTGTTGATGAAATCGCCTTCTTGAAAGGTGGAAAAGTACGATAAGTGGGAAGCGTTGTCCAAATTTTTATAAGAAAAGAGAGCCATTACTTGGTATCGATCTACACTAGTAAGCATGGAGTCGATATACATGTTATTGTATTTATAGGTTCAAGTACTACTTGCCGATTCTAGATCATTGAGTCAAGTTAGTTCACGATAAGGTATACGAACCTCTTCCTTCTTTCTTTTGGCATGCTCTACGCAGAACCATAACCGTGGTATAATTTCAAAAGTTATTCTACTCTTAGAAGACGAGTATTCATGTTGTTGATTCTATGCTAAAGGCATGTCTAAATTATTCTTAAGTCCTTACCAAGTCTTACGAGACGTTGGTAAGAGTTTTAGTAAGCTGGGTCGAGTTGATCTTGCTAAGCTACAACACTAATAAGTATTAAGCGTTGAGATCGATTTTGGTAAACGTGTTAAAACAAGCCATTGCAACGTTAAATGAAAAAGGTATCGAACAAGCCATTACAACGTTAAATGAAAAAGATATCGACAATTAATTATATTGAAATGAGTAAAATTTCCATCTGCATGTGTTTCTAAGATATACCCTGCTTTTACATTTTCTAGGTTCACAACTGATTAGATAAGATCATTATTACACGCAAAAATATATATATATATATATTTAAATAGCAAAATAAGCCGAGTTTCGGAAAAAAGAGGGATGCAACACGAGGACTTCCCAGGAGGTCACCCATCCTAGTAAACTCTCGCCCAAGCACGCTTAACTTCGGAGTTCTGATGGGATCCGGTGCGTTAGTGCTGGTATGATCGAATCCGTCATTCAAACCGCTCTTAATTCTATTATACCATATGGTTCCTACCTCCGCCACTTACGTTCTAGAAACATATCTCGCCTCCCAGAATTAAGATATTACACAAAATATATATATTTAAATAGCAAAATAAGACGAGTTTCGGCAAAAAGAGGGATGCAACACGAGGACTTCCCAGGAGGTCACCCATCCTAGTACTACTCTCGCCCAAGCAGGCTGAACTTCGGAGTTCACTGATCCGGCAAGTAGCCGTATAATCGCATCCGTCATTCAAACCGCTCTTAATTCTATTATACCATATGGTTTCTACCTCCGCCCAGCCTACGTTCTAGAAACATATCTCTCTCCGATAATTAAGATATTACACGAAAAATATATATATTTAAATAGCAAAATAAGCCGAAGTTTCAAAAAGAGGACGCAACACGGTGACTTCCTGCGAGGTCACCTATCCTAGTACTACTCACGCCAAGCACGCTTAACTTCGAGTTCACGGGATCCGGCGTAGCGCTGTATGATCGCATCCGTCATTCAAACCGCTCTTAATTCTATTATACCATATGGTTCCTACCTGCGCCCAGCCTACGTTCAAGAAACATATCTCACTCAGTTAATTAAGATATTACACGCAAAAATATATATATTTAAAAAGAAAAAATAAGTCGAGTTTTGGCAAAAAGAGGGATGCAACACGAGGACTTCCTAGGGGGTCACCCATCCTAATACTACTCTCGCCCAGGCACGCTTAACTTCGCAACTTCGCAGTTCTGAAGGGATCCGGTGCGTTAGTGCTGGTATGATCGCATACGTCATTCAAAACGCTCTTAATTCTATTATACCATATGGTTCCATCCCCCGCCCACCCTACGTTGTAGTAACATATCCCGCTCCGGTAATTAAGATATTACACGCAAAAATATATATATTTATATAGCAAAAATAAGCCGAGTTTCGGCAAAAAGAGGGATGCAACACGAGGACTTCCCAGGGGGTCACCCATCCTAGTAACACTCTCGCCCAAGCACGCTTAACTTCGGAGTTCTGATGGGATCCGCACATAGCTGCATGCTCGCCTAATTCTATTATACCATATGGTTCCATCCCCCGCCCAACCTACGTTCTAGAAACATATCTCGCTCCGGTAATTAAGATATTACACAAAAAATATATATATTTAAATAGCAAAAATAAGTCGAGTTTCGGCAAAAAGAAGAATTCAACACGAGGACTTCCCAGGAGGTCACCCGTCCTAGTACTACTCGCCCAAACACGCTAACTTCTGAGTTCGATGGATCCGACGTTAGCGCTGTATGATCGAACTGGCCATTCAAATCGCCTCTTAATTCTATTATACCATACGGTTCCTACCTCCGCCCAACCTACGCTCTAGAAACATATCTCGCCTCCTAATTAAGATATTACACAAAATATATATATATTTAAATAGTAAAATAAGCCGAGTTTCAGTAAAAAGAGGGATGCAACACGGGGACTTCCCAGGAGGTCACCCATCCTAGTACTACTCTCGCCCAAACACGCTTAACTTCGAGTTCACGGATCCAAAGCCTAGTCTGTATGATCGCATCCGTCATTCAAACCGCTCTTAATTCTATTTTACCATATGGTTCCTTCCTCCGCCCAACCAACGTTCTAGAAACATATCTCGCTCCGGTAATTAAGATATTACACGCAAAAATATATAAATTTAAATAGCAAAAATAACTCGAGTTTCGGCAAAAAGAGGGATTCAACACGAGGACTTCCCAGGGGGCCACCCATCCTAATACTACTCTCGCCCAAGCACGCTTAACTTCGCAGTTCTGATGGGATCCGGTGCGTTAGTGCTGGTATGATCGCATACGTCATTCAAACTGCTCTTAATTCTATTATACCATATGGTTCCTTCCGCCGCCCAGCCAACGTTCTAGAAACATATCTCGCTCCGGTAATTAAGATATTACACGCGAAAATATATATATCTAAATAGCAAAAATAAGTCGAGTTTTGGCAAAAAGAGGGATGCAACACGAGGACTTCCCAGGGGCCAACCCATCCTAATACTACTCTCGCCCAAACACGCTTAACTTCGCAGTTCTGATGGGATCCGGTGCGTTAGTGCTGGTATGATCGCATACGTCATTCAAACTGCTCTTAATTGTATTATACCATATGGTTCCTTCCTCCGCCCAGCCAACGTTCTAGAAACATATCTCGCTCCGGTAATTAAGATATTACACGCAAAAATATATCTATCTAAATAACAAAAATAAGTCGAGTTTCGGCAAAAAAAGGGATGCAACACGAGGACTTCCCAGGGGCCACCCATCCTAATACTACTCTCGCCCAAACACGCTTAACTTCACAGTTCTGATGGGATTCGGTGCGTTAGTGCTGGTATGATCGCATACGTCATTCAAACCGCTCTTAATTCTATTATACCATATGGTTCCTTCCTCCGCCCAACCTACGTTCTAGAAACATATCTCGCTCCGATAATTAAGATATTACACGCAAAAATATATATATTTAAATAGCAAAAATAAGTCGAGTTTGGGCAAAAAGAGGGATGCAACAAGAGGACTTCCTAGGGGGCCACCCATCCTAGTACCACTCTCTCTCAAGCACGCTTAACTTCGGAGTTCACGGGATCCTGCAAGTAGTACTGTATGCTTGCTCTTAATTCTATTATAAAATATGGTTCCTTCCTCCGCCCAGCCTACGTTCTAGAAACATATCTCGCTCCGGTAATTAAGATATTACACAAAAAATATATATATTTAAATAGCAAAATAAGCCGAGTTTCGGCAAAAAGAGGGATTCAACACGAGGACTTCCCAGGAGGTCCCCCATCCTAGTACTACTCTCGCTCAAGCACGCTTAACTTCGGAGTTCTGATGGGATCCGATGCGTTAGTGCTGGTATGATCCAATCCGTCATTCAAACCGCTCTTATGTTTTGTGGGGCCCACGGGGTTTTCAATATTTTGACTAATTATGGAAATTTCGGGAAATGGAATATTTTAGACCAATAGGAGGGCGACACGTGTCACCCTTCACATGGCCTTGGTCGAAAATTAAGGGTCAAGAGAGACAAGTGGAAGCTTGACATTATTGACTAAAATTGACCACATCCTAGCCACACATTTGCCTTGATCCAAGCCCTTAATTTTAGTATTTATCTACACTAGTAGCAAGACAAATCCCATACTAAAAAAAAATCAAGAACTTGTGTGTGTGTGTGCAAGTGAGCTCTCGGCTTTGAGCTTGGGAGAACAAGAAATTTTTTCGTTTGTTGATGATAAATCCCAATACTTAAACCAAAGACCCCTAGAGGTATTCTAAGGATATCCCAATACAAAAATCCCGGAAAAACTATGTTTTTACGTTAGTCGCAACATGAAAATCTAAGGAGTTTTTCATAGTTGGAGTTGGAACTTGAAGAGGGGTTCATCACAAGCTTCTAAGGGTTGAAAATAGCGGATTGTAACGTGGAGGAAAGGAGCTAAAAGTGCTAAGGATCGACTTTTGATCTCGATAAGATCAGCTTATAGAGGTAATAATCTTCGCCTTGCTATCAGAATTCAAGACTTCATGTCAGAGTAGTTGTTAGATGAGCATGTAATATTTAGAATGAAGATTGATAAATGTTATGGAATTTGGAAGTTAAATCCGAGACCTAGCATGCCTAGCCTTTGATATTGTAATCAATTTGGTCGATAGTTATAGTCGCCGATGTTATATAAGAAAGAGATTATAGTTGTTATAATTGGTCATGACTATATAACATGTTTGACTAACAACTTGGATTGAAAAGGAAATGAGAAATGACTACTTGTTGTTATACTTTGAATTGCCGAAATGGCCAAGAATATCGACGCTTTATATTAATTGTGGGCAGAATTTTACACGCCATGTTAAGGCGTGTAATCCCCTTTGAATTGTTGGTTTGTCATACTTAAATGTGGCATGTTGGTTATTGATTTCGCCTTGAAAAAGGTGGAAAAGTACGAGAAACAAAGGAAATGCTGCCCAATTTTCCGTAGAATAAGAGACTTTACACTTAGTATTATTCTACCTTAAAAGGCTAGGAATTGATAGACGACATGGTTATTATAGGTTAAAGTACTACGATAGCGATTCTACTTCAAGGGTGGAATAGCCATCAAGGTTGAAGTACTTTGGAGATTTTGCAACTTGTCGCTAGTCGCGAGGTATGTGAACCTCTTCCTTCTTTGGCATGATCCTACGTATGAAATAGCCATGTGATATTATTTCATGATTCCTTCTACTCTTAGAAGTTAAGCATCCACGCTTGTCGATTCTAAGTTAAACGATGTCTGTTATCCTAAGTCCTTACCAAGTCTTACGGGATGCTGGTAAGAAGTGTTAGAAGTTACGGTGATTTAAAGCTTTGGGACTTGATTTAATCAAGTAAATGGATTTTAAAGAACGATGTTATGAAGTTTTAAGACTATGAACTTTGATTTCTTTAAAGGATTATGAGACGTTATTTTCAAGTTATGAGACTTGATTTCAAAAGAGTATGTAACTTGAGTTTTAAAAAAAGTAGAATTTTATGGATTTTAAAAAGAAAGGAGTTTTATGATTCTTTTTAAGTATGTATGTACGTAGTACTTTTGGGTTTAGTTTCCCTAATGTAATAAGAAATAAAAGTGCCTTAAGTTCTCTAAAATGAAAGGTTGTTATAATAGCTTTATGGGAAGTTGTTATAAAGACTTAAGAAGAAGTGAAAAGATTGTTTAAAATGTTATGTAAGGAGAATTACACCGTGTCCCGCAAACGGGCCGGGTTACGTTATGTAAGGAGAGTTACACCGGGTCCCGCAAACGGGCCGGGTTACGTTATGTAAGGAGAGTTACACCGGGTCCCGCAAAATGGGCCGGGTTATGTTATGTAATACACCGAGCCTACACATTGGCCGGGTTATGTTATGAGATACACCGAGCCTACACATAGGCCGGGTTACGCCATATTACACCGAGCTCACAGATGGGCCGGGTTACGTCATTTTACACCGAGCCCCACAGGCGGGCCGGGTTATGCTACAGATTTCACAGTACACCGAGCCCCACAGGCGGGCCGGGTTATGCTACATATTCTATAGTACACCGAGCCCCACAGGCGGGCCGGGTTATGCTACAGATTTCATAGTACACCGAGCCCCACAGGCGGGCCGGGTTATGCTACAGATTTCACAGTACACCGAGCCCCACAGACGGGTCGGGTTATGCTACAGATTCTATAGTAACCGAGCCCCATAGGCGGGCCGGGTTATGCTACAGATTCCACAGTACACCGAGCCCCACATGCGGGTCGGGTTATGTTACAGATTCCACAGTACATCGAGCCCCACAGGCGGGCCGGGTTATGCCACAGATTCCACAGTACATCGAGCCCCACAGGTGGGCCGGGTTATGTCACATGATTCATCAGTACACCGTGTCCCGCAAATGGGTCGGGTTACGTTATCACGTATGGATAATCAAATCAAGCTCCAAACGAAGTCCTCCATAAAGTGCCTGACACGATGTAAGATTCGTGTTATGTGGAAAAGAACTTGATGAAATTCTTAAGTATGTATGTAAGAATATGTTTATAATTCTTTATGAAAGAAGGAAAAGAACGACTAATGTATGACTGATTTCATGAGTTAAAATGGCACGGTAGGATCTGATATTTAATTTTTTTATACTTGCCCCTGTCATTCTTTTGTACAGTTATGATTTGTTTACTGCACCTTATTTCCGTTCTATAGCCTGCATCATGTATTGACTTCTTCGTGGGCGCGCTTATGCCCGCAGTATTAGGTACCTGTGGTGATCCTCGCTCTTAGGATCTCTGCTCGCTTTTGGCAAGAAGCTCCATTCACTCCGAGGCTTATCTTTTGCACGATCCTCGCTGATGTAGATTATGTATATTCAGTGGTACGGCGACCGTCCCCACAATGGTTATGTCAAAATTCGTAGAGGTCCGTAGTCATATCTCGCGGGCTTTGTAAAGAAGGATGTAATCGCTTTTGTTTATGTATATATATATGTCTGCGAGGTAGCCTTATCGCCAGCTCGTTGTCTATTTCTTGTTAATGACGTTATGAGTTTCATGTATGTTCCGCTGATTTTCTCTGATGTATACCTGTAAGGGTGCCCAGGTAGGGTACCAGTCGCGAGCCCGAGGTCAGGTCGTGACAGGGGTCACCCATCCTAGTACTACTCTCTCCCAAGCACGCTTAACTTCGTAGTTCACTGATCCGACAAGCGCTGTATGATCACATCCGTAATTCAAACCGCTCTTAATTCTATTATACCATTTCCTTCCTCCGCCCAGCCTACGTTCTAGAAACATCTCGCTCCTGTAATTAAGATATTACACGCAATATATATATATATATATATATATTTAAATAGCAAAAATAAGCCGAGTTTCGGCAAAAAGAGGGATGCAAGACGAGGACTTCCCAGGGGGTCACCCATCCTAGTACTACTCTCGCCCAAACACGCTTAACTTCGGAGTTCTGATGGGATCCGGTGCGTTAGTGCTGGTATGATCGCATCCGTCATTCAAAAGTTCTTAATTCTATTATACCATTTCCATTCTCCGCCCAACCTACATTCTACAAACATATCTCGCTCCGGTAATTTCGATATTACACGTAAAAATATATATATTTAAATAGCAAAAATAAGCCGAGTTTCGGCAAAAAGAGGATTTAAATACGAGGACTTCCTGCGGGTCACCCATCCTAGTACTACTCGCCCAAGCACGCTTAACTTCTGAGTTCATGGATCTGCAAGTAGCTGTATGATCACATCCGTCATTCAAA
The DNA here is from genome assembly GCA_029844215.1 of Przewalskia tangutica. Lineage (NCBI taxonomy): Eukaryota > Viridiplantae > Streptophyta > Magnoliopsida > Solanales > Solanaceae > Przewalskia > Przewalskia tangutica. The sequence continues at coordinate 116,411,840 of CM056722.1, forward strand.
CCGCTCTTAATTCTATTATACCATTTCCTTCTTCCGCCCAGCCTACGTTCTAGAAACATCTTGCTCCGATAATTAAGATATTACACGCAAAAAATATATATATTTAAATAGCAAAAATAAACCGAGTTTCGGCAAAAATAGGGATCCAACACGAGGACTTCCCACGGGGTCACCATCCTAGTACTACTCTCGCCCAAGCACGCTTAGCTTCGGAGTTCTGATGGGATCTGGTGCGTTAGTGCTGGTATGATCGCATCCGTCATTCAAACCGCTCTTAATTCTATTATACCATTTCCTACCTCCGCCCAACCTACGTTCTACAAACTCACTCGCTCCGGTAATTAAGATATTACACGCCAAAATATATATATATATATTTAAATAGCAAAAATAAGCCGAGTTTCGGCAAAAAGAGGGATGTAACACGAGGACTTCCCAGGGGGTCACCCATCCTAGTACTACTCTCGCCCAAGCACGCTTATCTTCGGAGTTCTGATGGGATCCGGTGCGTTAGTGCTTGTATGATCGCATCCGTCATTCAAACCGCTCTTAATTATATTATACCATTTCCTTCCTCCGCCCAGCCAACGTTCTAGAAATATATCTCGCTCCGGTAATTAAGATATTACACGTAAAAATATATATATTTAAATAGCAAAAATAAGCCGAGTTTTGGAAAAAAGAGGGATGCAACACGAGGACTTCCCAGGGGATCACCCATCCTAGTACTACTCTCGCCCAAGCACGCTTAACTTCGGAGTTCTAATGGGATCCGGTGCGTTAGTGCTGGGATGTTCGCATCCGTCATTCAAACCGCTCTTAATTCTATTATACCATTTCCTTCCTCCGCACATCCTACGTTCTAGAAACATATCTCGCTTCGGTAATTAAGATATTACACGCAAAAATATATATATTTAAATAGCAAAAATAAGTCGAGTTTCATCAAAAAGAGGGATGCAACGGTGACTTCCTGGGGGTCACTCATTCTAGTACTACTCGCCAAGCACGCTTAACTTCGTAGTTCACGGATTCGCCAAGTAGCGCCGTATGATCGCATCCGTCATTCAAACCGCACTTAATTCTATTATACCATTTCCTTCCTCCGCCCAGCCTACTGTTACTCCCCGTAATTCCAGGACATGTTTAAGAGAAGGTACGTAAGGAAATCAGGGCTTTAAAAATTTGAACGAAAGGAATGATTGTTTTTCCGAAAGAAAATCTTTCGAACCTCGGGAAGGAAAAAGATTGTTCTTTATGAGAATCGTTCTCGTAACTTTTATTCGAGATCATGGAATTTATCTAATTATGGAATTCTATTTTCAGAGTTGGATACGTGGGGCCCACCCGAGGAATTTAATGTTTTTGTGGGGCCCACGAGGTTTCCGATATTTTGACCAATTATGGAAATTTCGAAACGAATATTTTAGATCAACGGGAGGGCGACACGTGTCACCCTCCACACGGGCTTGTTGATGAATAAAATGGACCAAGTCAACTAGAAAAGTGGAGCTTGACATAATCGACCCAATCCTAGTCATCCATTTGTTTTGATCTCACCCTCGTCTCTTTATATATTACTACTACTAGTGCAAGACTAGACAAAATCCAACCCTTAGAAAATTTCACTTTCTTGTTCTCAAGAAGTCGCTTCCTGCCAAGTGGCCCTTATCCACACAAAATTTTTGCAATCTTGCTTAATTCACAATACTTAAACCTAAGATCCCTAGAGGTATTCTAAGGATATCTCAATATAAAGATCCCTGAAACGACGCTCACGTTAGTCGCAAGGCTTAAAATCTAAGGTGTTCTTCAACTTTGAAATCGAACTTGAAGAGAGTTCTTCACAAGCTTCTGGCGGTTGCTTGGAGTGATTGGAATGTCGATAAGATGAGCTAAAGTCATAAGGATCGACTTTAAATCTTGGATTGAATTTGGGCTTATTGAGGTATAAATCTTCGCCTTACTATCGTGATTGAAGATTCCATGTTATGATAAGTTAGAAGTGATCATGTGATATATATTATGAATATTGATAAGTGTTATGGAATTATGGAAGCCAAAATCAAACTAGTACGTTTAGCGATAAAATTGTAATTCAATTTAATTGTTAGTTTTAGTCGCCGCATGTTATGTAAAGAAGTGATTATAGTTGTTAAAATTGGTCGCGACTATATAACATGTTTGAATAACAACTTGGATTGAAAAGGAATTGGAAAAGGAAATGGAAATGACTACTTGTTGTTATATTGTGAAATTGCCGAAATGGCCTAGAATTTTGGAATATTTTGGCTAGCCATGCGCTTTACTGCTGTTTTAGACTTGTATATATGCAGAAATTGGGTGGTTATATATATTATTAATGTGGTAGAATTGGCTAGTGAAAGTTCTAAGGAATAAAGTTGAAAAAGGGTTAAAAGAGTCTTCATATATTATCCTAAATATTGATGAAATTATGGACTGCTTGTATACATTGTGGCAGAATTTTAGACGCCTCCAATACTGTAATCCCCTTTGGTTAGCTGAATTTTTGAGCCTTAAATGTGGCGTTGATTATTGATTTTCGCCTTGAAAAAGATGGAAAAGTATGTAGAAACAAATGAAGTCGCCCGATTTTCCGTATAATAAGAGACATTACACTGATTATGATTCTACGTTAAAAAGATAGGAGTTGATAGACATGTTATGAATAATATAGGTTGATGTACTACGAGTAGCGTATTCTACTTGAAGAGTGGAAAAGCTAGCAAGGTTAAAGTACTGGGAGCATTTTGCAACTTGTCGCTAGTCGTCATGAGGTATGCGAACCTCTTCCTTCTTTTGGTATGATCCTACGTATGAAATAGCCATGTGATATTATTTCATAATTCCTTCTACTCTGGTTAAGAAGTATTCACGCTGTTGATTTATTTTATAAGTTTCATGTATGTTCACCGTTATCTCTCGATGTATACCGTAAGCGCGCCTGTAGGGCACCATGCCCGGTCGGGTCGTGACAAAAGTGATATCGCAGTAGTTAGACTCGAAAGTGTCTACGCATCGTGTTCAGTAGAGTCTTGATTATCGCTGACGCGCACCACATCTATAATCGTGAGGTCGCAGGACATTTAGGATTGGTTTTCATTCTTCTCACCGAGATCGCGCGATCGAGCCGTTGTTAGTGGTCGCCTCCCCTAACGAGTTATGTTGATCGCAGCCATGAAAGTGAGCAACGACTCAGAAGCGGCTATGCGGATCGCGATCCAAAGTTGGTAATGATTGTAGTATAGTTGGTATTATGACATACAACTATACCGAGTTACGATGAGGGTCGACGCTGTCGCTTAGAATGATTTTAGATTACCGTAATGGTAAGACTAATTAGATACGGGGAAGGTATGTAACAATTTAATAAATTCTCATCAAGGTTTTACGTACTAATTTGAGATAATTATGAGAGGATGAGCGGTCTGAAAAGGTAATGAACCCTTAAGAAATCATCATAAGAGACTTAATGGAAGATTATGTAATAGATTAAGCTATGTAGTATGCTCAGGTGTTATGTACGGATAATATTGGGTTGTTGATTAAGACAGTACGATTATGAGGTAACGTAAGTTTAGGGGACATGGAATATCGAGACCTTAGAATATTGATAACCGAGACCTTAGAGGTATAAGGCCTTCTGCAGTAAGATTTATTTCGACCAAGAACGAGAATTAAGTGCGACTATGGCTCGTATGGGCTGTTGCGGTCAACCCGTGAGTCCGGAATAGAATGAGGTCACTGGAGGTGGTCCCGCCAGTGATAGGTCACGAGGTGTAAGGCCCAAACCTAGTTAATCGCAGACGAGTTCGCATACGCTCCACCGAATCGGTCGAGAGCCAAAACGACCCTAATTTGTTGGATGTAGTAACTCCAAGGATTTGAAAAGCGATGATTGAGATTACGTACGGTACTAGAATATGTTTGGAAGTACGAGAAGAATACGATAAGTAAGAACATGAGAGAACAAGTGGTCGAAAGAATCAAGTACTTATAGTTATGACTAAAGGAAAGACGAAGAGAGAATCCTTTTCGCCATGAACGAGTAAATAATGGTGATGCACACTTTGGATTTGATTCCTCGCTTATTTATGATGGACGGATATGCATATGCGATGTATTAGGCCATACGTGGTATAATTAGGTTTCATTAAGTGTAGATTTATGACGCCATACCGAGAAATGTTTAAATGGAGTTCAAAGAACATTCGGACGAATGTTTCTAAGGGGAAGAATGTTACACCTCGTAATTCCGTGACATGTTTAATGTAGGTACATAAGGAAATCGTGGCTTTAAAAATTTGAACGAAAGGAAGGATTGTTTTTCCGGCGAAAATCTTCCAACTCTGAAGGAAAAAGATTGTTCGTTAATGAGAATCGGGTTCTCGTAACTTTTATTCGAGATCGCTGGAATTTATCTAATTATGGAATTCTATTTTCGTGAGTTGGTTACGCTGGGCCCACCCGAGGAATTTTACGCTGCTGGCCCACAAGGTTTCCGATATTTTGACCAATTATGGAAATTTCTGAAACGAATATTTTAGATTAACGGGAGGGCGACACGTGTCACCCTCCATACGGGCTTGCTGATGAATAAAATGGACCAAGTCAACTAGAAAAGGAGCTTGACATAATCGACCCAATCCTAGCCATCCATTTGTTTTGATCTCACCCTCGTCTCTTTATATATTACTACTACTAGTGCAAGACTAGACAAAATCCAACACTTAGAAAATTTCATTTTCTTGTTCTCAAGAAGTTGCTCTCGCCATGGCCCTTATCCACACAAAATTTTTGCAATCTTGCTTCTTAATTCACAATACTTAAACCTAAGATCCCTAGAGGTATTCTAAGGATATCTCAATAGAAAGATCCCGGAAAAACGACGTTTTCACGTTAGTCGCAACGCGAAAACCTAAGGTGTTCTTCAACTTTGAAGTTGGAACTTGAAAAGGAGTTCTTCACAAGCTTCTAAGGGTTGCTTGGAGTGATTCGAACGCCGAGAAGTTATGAGCTAAAGTTGCTAAGGATCGACTTTAAATCTTCGATCGATTTGGGCTTATCGAGGTATAAATCTTCGCCTTACTATCGTGATCAAGATTCCATGTTATGATAAGTTGAAGTGATCATGTGATATATATTATGAAGATTGATAAGTGTTATGGAATTATGGAAGCCAAAATCCGAAACTAGCATGTTTAGCGATAAGATTGTAATTCAATTTAATTGTTAGTGTTTAGTCATCACATGTTATGTAAAGAAGTGATTATATTTGTTAAAATTGGTTGCGACTATATAACATGTTTAAATAACAACTTGGATTGAAAAGGAATTGGAAAAGGAAATGGGAAATGACTACTTGTTGTTATATTGTGAAATTGCCGAAATGGCCTAGAATTTTGGAATATTTTGGCGCAGCCAGGCGCTTTACGCTGTTTTAGACTTGTATATATGCAGAAATTGGGTGGTTATATATATGATTAATGTGGTAGAATTGGCTAGTGAAAGTCCTAAGGAATAAAGGTGAAAAAGGGTGCAAAGAGGCTTCATATCTTATCCTAAATATTGATGAAATTATGGACTGTTTTGTATACATTGTGGGGCAGAATTTTACACGTCCTGTTAAGGCGTGTAATCCCATTTGGTTAGCTGGATTGTTGAGCTTTAAATGTGGCGTTTGGTTATTGATTTTCGGGCCTTGAAAAAGGTGGAAAAGTATGTAGAAACAAAGGAAGTGCCCGATTTTCCGTAGAATACAGACCTTACACTTAGTATGATTCCACGTTAAAAAGCTAGGAGTTGATAGACATGTTATGATTAATAAAGGTTGAAGTACTACGAGTAGCGTATTCTACTTGAAGGGTGAAAAAGCTAGCAAGGTTAAAGTACTTGGGAGCATTTTGCAACTTGTCGCTAGTCGTCGCGAGGTATGTGAACCTCTTCCTTCTTTTGGTATGATCCTACGTATGAAATAGCCATGTGATATTATTTCATGATATTATTTCTAGTAGAGTCTTGATTATCAAAGCCGTTTTGCACCACATCTATAATCGTGAGGATGCAGGACATTTAGGATTGGTTTCATTCTTCTCACCGAGATCGCACGATCGAGCCGCGTTGTTAGTGGCCGCCTCCCTAACGAGTTATGTTAATCAGAGCTACGAGAAGCGCAAAGTGACCTGCAGCGGCTATGGATCGCGATCCGTGTTGATAATGATTGTAGTATAGTTGGTATTATGACATACAGCTATACAGAGTTATGTATGAGTGTCAGACGCGTGTTGCCTAGAATGATTTTAGATTACCAGAATAGGTAAGGACTAATTAGATACCGGGAAGGTAAGTAACAGTTTAATAAATTCTCATCAAGGTTTTACGTATTAATTTGAGATAATTAGGAGAGGATGAGCGGTCTGAAAAGGTAATGAATCCTTAAGAAATCATGATAAGAGACTTAATGGAAGACTATGTGTCACGACCCGATCTCGGGCCCGCGACTGGTGCCTTACCCCGGGCACCCTAGTGATAACAACATCAGAGAAAATCAGCGGAAATAAAATTTAAACAGGAAACAAGAGACAACATAAGAAAACAGGATAACCAAAACGGTTGCCTTCATGTATATACATATCAAACCGAACAGTTAAATCCTTTTACAAACCCTGCCCACAACAGTACTACAGATCTCTAAGAATGTAACAACAACTATGACGGGACAGGGCCCCGCCATACCCCTGAATGTACAAGTACCTACAATGACAGGGCACTATACCCAAAAGATAAGCCTCCGGAGAAACGGAGCTTCCCAACGCTTAAATCACGATCCTACGAGCGAGGATCAACAATCGTGTACTCTACCGCGCATGAACGCAGCACTCGGGCGAGGTCGCATAACAGTACCAAGTATGTGAAATCAAAATATCAGAATGAAATCACATTTCATCATTTTATAAAACCATTTTACGATTAGTAAACAAGCAGGCAAGTGCGGACGATCTCCCAAAATGATCACTCACACATAACTACGGGTCTCACGCCCATAATATCACCTCATGACGTGAACTCATTCTCATCGCCGGCAGCATACGATGTAAAACAACACCCATATGTGAACTCGAACACTAGATCCTCGCTCGCTATCAAACCGACGCCAAGTAGAATAGCCAACTACCACCCAAAAGCTAGTCATATCCCTTCACGCAAGGTACTAAGCCAACTACCAGCTTCAAAAGCTAGCCACGCAATCGCCGAGGCAAGTATCTTGCTAACGCACTAGCCTACCGCCTCACGAGATACGACCGAGGCAAGTATCTTAAGCTATCTACCGAGCCTACCGATACACGAAATGACCAGACAAGTATCTAAAGCGTGCTCAACCATGTACAAATCAAGCCCGATCGCCATCACCGCGCGCCTTCACGGATTAACGGCCCATGGACAAATAACATAATCCTCACAACGACCGCATGCCCCGACATCTTACCTCGGAAAGCATGGCCATGAAACCATCCTATCGACGACGCCCGCGACCATCCATCGTGGTCGCATGTCCAAAGGAAATAACAAGATAATACTCAAAGTGGACACATACCGCGACCATCCAACGGTCCAAGATGTCCAAAAGAAATAACCGATAATACTCAATAGCCGACGATACCGCGACCATCCAACACGCCAAGATGTCCAAAAGAAATAACCAGATAATACTCAATAGCCGACGATACTCGCGGACCATCCAACGGTCGCATGTCCAAGCAATCAATCGATACCGCCCTCCCGAGAGACACTAGAGCACACAATCAAACACTTGCACAATAAAGGCTATCACAACAAGCATAGGCAAGTTCAACGATTTTATGTCAACAATACGTTTCAAACCCAAAAATAATACCTACTTTCATTCTTTCAAAAGACCTCTTTTACGTGAAAAGATACTAATACTGTAGTATCAAAAACACATTTCCTTTTCAAACCAAATTACTTCACCTTCAGAAAATCTTTACAAGACTTTTAAAATCAAGTACTTATACTTTTAAACCAAGTGCTTTTCTTTTAAAACAACATCAATGTATACTTTTAAAACCCAAGTAGCTTACTCTTTTCAAAACAAGTAACCCATACTTAAATCAAGTTACTTCTCCTTTCCGAAATCAAGTCGCTTATAAGTCAAGTCTCTTATCTTTCAAGATCAAGTCTCTTAACTTTTCAAAATCAAGTCGCTTTGCTTTCAAAATCAAATCTTTCTTTATCCTCATAAAGTCGTTATAACTAACTTCCCATAAAGCAATTATAACACTTTATGTTTTAAACAAACAAATTCATTTTACACACGCACGCCTACCGCTATATAGTTCACAACAATCATGCTCAAGAGTATAGAAGAATCACATACCTCTTCTGCTTAATCCACAAGCCAAGTCGAGTATGCCGCGCAGAAGAACCACCTATAACAACCACAATATATCTATCAATCTCTAGTTCTTCAGAGCATATTCTAAGTAAATGCCTTATTCCACTAAAATTCGCAAAGACTCTCCCGAAAAACACATAAATAACCTCCCCTAGCAAGGCACGCTACAAGCCAACAACTCCATGGGATTACACGCCTAACCTGACGTGTTCAAATCGCTTCACAATAATACTACACAAGTTCATCAGAATACACCAATGTAAATACACTCAATCCTTTCTAATCATCCTTCCAATATATCTTATACTCAGCTCTAAACTACTACAATAGGTAATATCCAATTACAATAGGGACATAGATCATTACCTCGATAAGCCCAAAAATTATCCAAGATTATAAGTCGATCCCGAGCAACGCTTAGCTCCAAATCCTTACGCCCAAGCAACCCTTAAGCTCCTAACCAACTCCTCTTCAAGATCTAACTCCAACAAGTGAAGAACACTAAGGCTCAACTATGGCAAGTTTCGCCAAGGTGAAATTCTAAGGCTGTGGTGTGAAATCTTTTCCAACTTCGTACACAATCTTCCTAACACCCTAAGGAAGAACACTTATAAGTTTAGGATTTTTGGACAACTTTGCTCAAGAATTCAAGGCAAAGCCGAGCAACCTACAAAGGGAGAGTATTTTGTCTTGAAATTATCTCTGTGGATGACGAAGTCTCATATCGGGGGTATTTATAGAGAAATCAAGGCCAAGATCAAGGCAAGTGTGTGAGATTGGGGTACAAGTGCGTGGGTCCCACCCACCAAATGGCTACAAAACACAAGATGTCAAGTTGCCATCAGAAGGCCATTTCGCCACAAGACACACGGCACCACATTTCGGCCACAAGCCACCTAAGGGTGACACGTGTCGCCTCCTACTGGCCCAAAATATTTCGCCTTCCGAAATATCCAAAATATCGAAATCTCAAAACAAAGCTGCTCCTACAAAACCAGAATTTCTCTCAGGCCCCACGTGACCATTTCCAAAATAAAATCCCAAAATTCTAATATAATCCAAGAAGTCCAAATACCAAACTGGGAATCCAATTCCCATTAACGAACCTTTTTCCTTCACAAAACCCTAAACTTTTCCGTTAAAAATCACATCTTTCTTTCTTTCCAATATTATCGTGATTCTCGCACGCACGCCCTCACATACATACTCGAACTACGGGGTGTAACATTCTTCCTTAGAAACATTCGTCCCGAATGTTCCTTCTAAGTCTCCAAACGCATTTGCGCTCAGATAGTCTCCACTACTATACTTACAAAACCGATCATGCCACCACCGCCGTAATATAACATGCTCAGAAACTCAAATCCAAGCCAACGAGGAAACACTCTAACATCACAAAAAGCTCCCACCCATGGTCTAAAGGATACCCATTCGCATCTTCACTTCACAAAGAAAGGATCACTCCGCTCTCATAACACATGTTCGCTTTTCTTACTCGCCGACCTTTCTCGTGATACCAACTCTTTCTATTACATGTACCACACTTCACCACCGCTTCTTTCAAAACCTCGAGTCACTACCTCCAAACTTGGTCATCTCACTAGCTTCAATTCCCTCTAAGGCCATTCCCGGCCTTCACGCTCCGATCCTGGTCGAACGCATCCACGAACTCGTACGATGGTTACCTAAACTTGGGCCTAGCACCCTCGTGACCCTACCACCTGGCGGGAACACCTCAAACTGACCCCACCTCATTCCGGGCTGCGGGTTGACCCGCGATCTGGCCTCAACCCGACCCGCTATCGCGCCAAACTCTTGTTCCCCGATCCGGAACAATCTCATCTATCAAGTCACGAAAATCTATTGGTCTTCTTAGCTCAACTACCCCCTTTCATTTCACACCACTCAGGGACTTAGCACACAAATATACCCCACGTATGCTATGCACTCCGATAAAGGTCAATTATAAAAATAAATCTTTTACTCAAGACGGCCTCGCCTCTAAGGTCTCCACGTATAATATTCTAAGGCTCACAATTTCCCTGTCCCCAATCTTACCCCTTTCAACTACCCATGTTTTCTAAACCATACTTAACACAATGCTATCCGTATAGCACTCCACACATATCCACCATAACCACATAACCAAGTCTCTTAAGGGCTAAAGGTATCACAGAATTCATCGCTTTACTTCCTCTTGTCGCCTAACCATAACCTCACTCGCAGGCGCCTAGCTATGGCGTGACGAACCACCACCGATCCCGGCGTCGAAGTCTCTACATCCGTATACCGCTAATCGGACAACTCTCACCAAATGGCCCTGCTGGCCGCAAGCATAACAATCTCCCAAACTAGCATGACACCCTGAGGATCATCCTCAGCTCTCTATCCATAGAACTCTGGCGAACTGCAACTCAAGAAATCCCGTCTCGCATCATCTGACGAAGTGAATCATCGGTATCACGGAACCACCGGCCCCGCCCATCCTCATATCTTGCCATGATCCTAGCTAGTAATCGCCATCTCTTGAACTCATATCCTCGGCCTGTGTCGGAACCGAGGCTCGTATCGTGGCCTCCGTAGGAATCCGCCGCCTAAACTCACTGGGCTAAGGCGCCATAAAACTCGCTGCCTCAAGTACTATCTCGTAATGACCGTGCCCGTGCCTCAGAATCTCTCGTGTTCTACTCGTAGCTCCTCTCGCCGCTTGCCCATCCGGGCCCCGTTGGCAAGCGGAGGCATAATCGTACATACGAATACGCCCGAGGAGTCCAATTTATAACACACTCTAAGGCACGATCTCAGAGTGAGAAGAATAGAAACCAATCCTAAATATCCCATAGCCTCCTCGACATAAAGGTGTGCACAACATGCCGATAATCAAGATTCTACTAGATACGGCTCAGAGACACTTTCCGAGGATTAATCGCTTCGATACTACTTTTGTCACGACCCGATCTCGGCCCGCGATCGTGCCTTACCCCTGCACCCTAGTGATAACAACATCAGAGAAATCAATGAAATAAAATTTAAACAGAAACAAGAGACAACATAAGAAAACAAAGCAACTAAAACGGTTGCCTTCATGTATATACATATCAAACCGAATAGCTTAAATCATTTTACAAACCCCGCCACAACAAGATTTCATGCACTTAAGAATGTAATAACAACTATGACGGACAGGCCCCGCCATACCCTCAATGTACAAGTACTTACAATGACAGTGAGACTATACCTAAAAGATAAGCCTCCGAGAAACGGAGCTTCCTAACGCTGAATCGCGATCCTACGAGCGAGGATCAACAATCGTGTACTTACCGCGTGATGAACGCAGCCTTCGGGCGAGGTCAAGACAACAGTACTAAGTATGTGAAATCGAAAATACTGTGAATGAAATCACATTTCATCATTTTATAAAACCATTTTACGATAAGTAAACAAGATGCAAGTAAGTGGACGATCTCCCAAAATGATTACTCACACATAACTACGGGTCTCACGCCTGTATTATCACTCATGCCCGTGGAACTCATTCTCATCACGGCAAAGACATGATGTAAAACAACACCCATATGTGAACTCAACACTAGATCTCGCCAAGGCTATCAAACCGACGCTAAGTAGAATAGCCAACTACTACCCAAAAGCTAGACATATCCCTTCACGGCAAGGTACTAAGCCAACTACTACCCAAAAGCTAGCCACGCAATCGCCGAGGCAAGTATCTTAAGCTAACGCATTCTAGCCTACCGCCTCACGAGATACGACCGAGGCAAGTATCTTAAGCTATCTACCAGAGCCTACCGATACACGAAATGACCAGACAAGTATCTAAATCAGGCTCGAACCACATGTACAAATCAAGCCCGCGATCGCCGTCACCGCGCCACCTTCATGGATTAGGGTCCATGGACAAATAACATAATCCTCACAACGACTACATGCCCCAAGATCTTACCTCGGAAAGCACGCCATGAAACCATCCTATCGACGACGCCCGCGACCATCCATCGCGGTCGCATGTCCAAAGGAAATAACAAGATAATAATCAAAGCCGACGATACTCGCGACCATCCAACGTGGCCAAGATGTCCAAAAGAAATAACCAGATAATACTCAATAGCCGACGATACCGCGACCATCCAACGGTCAAGATGTCCAAAAGAAATTGTCACGACCCGCCCGGCTCGTGGATCGTGCCTTACCCGCACCCAAGTAGTCATACATCGTAGTAATCGAATATAAAAACAAGACATGAAACAAATGTAAAATGAGACACGCTTTATGTGATAAAATGTCGCTTTTCGATATATATATAAACATAGTTTTTGCGCTACATCCCAACCGCATAACAGACTACGCACTTAAGGAAGAACAACTATGGCGGACAGGCCCCGCCATACCCCGAATATGCAAAACTATCTACAACGATGTGAGATCATACCCAAAAGTAGAGCCTCCTATAAGATGGAGCTCCGACACCAAAGCAAAGATCCTAAGGACGTGGATCTAGCACTGCTGCCTCTTACCGCAGATTAACGCAGCCCAAGGAGGTCGCATAATGTACTAAGTATGTGAAATCAGAAAGTACTTAAATGAAATCATATCATTTTAAAATCAATTTTTACAAATACGCATTTAAACAACTAATGTAACCGCACATAGTGCCACATCATAAACAAGAGCAACAATAGGTAAATCAGAATGTGTCTTTTCTAGGCGAATGATCGAAGCAAGGCCAATCGCCCATAGTATCATCGCATGCCTAATCTCGACTCGCAGTCCGCATAGCACTCACGGGCCCGCATGAGGTATTCCCGCATCGAGGGTAGCTACTCCTGCATCGCCCCGACTCAGAGTCCGCACGCCACATGTAATCGCATGAGGTATAACCCCGCACACTAACCTCGAACTCTCGTAGTTCGCATAGTCCCTCGACCCGCATGAGGTATTCTCGAATCACGGTCCTGCATCACCGAGTCTACCCCAGACGGAGGGCATCTTAACCCCTGAATACGTCAAGAGGCGAGTGATATAATACTAACATAACAGCTTATCGTTAAACAACATAAGCACAACAAGAATGCCCTCTTATACAAATGTTACAAGACACTAACACACATAGCATCATATCATGTCTACTTATCAAACCATCTTATTATTCTTTCCATAAATCAATATAAGTCTTTATAAACACATAAGTAAATCGCCTTTATCTTTTCTTAAGTCGTTATACTTGACTTCTCATAAAGCTAGTATAACTCTTAAGCTTCTTGCTTTTAAAACAATTATTCTTCTTCTTTCAAAACTGATTTATAATTCGCTGAAAGACTTTAAGATCTTTATTATTCAGCTTAAGTCAAAAGACATTGCCGTAGTTACGCTCGCCACGCACGCTCACCGCACTAAATATATACTTTAAAATATCATGCTCAAGAGTATAGGAAGAATCACATACCTCCTCGGCGAAATCCACCTGCCAAGTCGAATATGTCGCGCGCAGAGACTCAACCTATAATAGTCAGACACGTCTATCAACGTCTAGACTACTCAGAAACAGCTTCTAAGCGTAGGGTTCTCTATCCTACGGAAAATTGGACAAAGACTTCCCTACCCGCTGCTACTCAAGTTCATCAGAAACAAATTCTATGTAAGTACAGCTCAATTATTCTTCATTTATACCCTTCATCGTGATAATACCAATTCTATTCTTTAATATCCTTCAGTGTATCTTATACTCAAGTCTATACTATTCTTATATGTAATATCCAATTACAATAGAATGACAAGGGTATTTACCTCGATAAGCCCAAAATTATCCAAGTTAAATGTCGCTTCTGAGCAAGGTTTAACTCCTAATTTGTACGCCCGATAGCTCCAAGAAACCCTTAGAAGTTCTACACAACTTCTACTAAAATACTATAAGGGATTTGGGCTAGGTATTTTGAATAGTGACTATACTTGGAAGACAACTTTCTACCAAGAGAGTGGTAGGTTTCTGCCAGACTACTAGGCTAGAGGGGTGTTTCGCCATGGCCTTCAAGTGGGGAGGGGAGTGTTTGGACAAAACACTACAAGAGAGTGGAGGATTTTTCAAGACTTGAAATTGATTTGTGGACGAAGAACTCTTCATCTTAAGGGATTTATAGCCAACCAATGGCCAAGATGAAGCCAAGTGGTAGGCAAGTGTAAGGTCAAGATTTGGGCAAGTGTCCTTATCCATCTACTACACAAAAATATCCTACCAACTCCTTGACAAAAAGTCATTCCAATCGCCCAAACGGACGCCACGCCCACCAACTAGAGGTGACAAGTCCCTCTCGTTGGTCCAAAATGTTTCGCCTCGGAAAAATCCGCAAAAATAATAAATGACATAGCGGAATTTTCCTTCGCAAGTTTTGTAAAACGCTTCGCTAAAACGATTCTTTTGATAGCGTGTGCCCAATCTTTTCGCCCAATGCCTAACCTTAAGGCTAACTTTCAGACGATGCCTCGCGCATACTCCGGAAATACGGTATAACATTCTCCTCCTTAGGAAACATTCTGCTCCTTCCCAAGACGCTTAACGATAAAGTACTCACAACTTAACAGCTTGCAAGTGCCACACATGGCCACAATATAACACTTAAACAAATACGATAATTAAAACCGCAAATAGGAAAGTAAGTTACCCGGAGGTGGGAATAAGTGAAGATACTTCGCCTCATGTCCTCCTCGCCTTCCCACGCCATCTCTCCTCGAGCTCGCTCCGCCACGTAACTTTGACGGGCCACGCCCTCGTCCGCAGACGCCTAACTCGACGATCGACATCGCCATGGAATCTCTCATACGATAACCTCGTCACCGACATCGCCAATCGGTGCACCCTAGATGGATCCCCGATACATCTCCTCAAGATAAAAATATGAAACACCGGACGACCGCTTCCAGACGGACGGCAGATTCAACTCGTAGCAACCTTGCCTACCTCGCGACAACTGATAGGCCCAATGTACCTTGGCCGAAGTTTCTTTCTTCCGAATCTCATCACACCCTTCATGGGTGACACCTTCAGAAAACCCAATCATCAACCTCGAACTCTGATGACGACGACGGTGATCTCGTATATGACTTCGCCGACTCGAGCCGCCAAGAATCGCTTCCCGGATAAGCTTCACCTTACCCATCGCCGCCGCACCAAATCCGTCCTACTAATCGCACTCGCCTACATCAAACCAACCTATCGACGATCCGCACTTCCTCTCATACAAGGCCTCATAAGGCGCCATCTCAATACCGGAGTGGTAGATATTATTATACGCAAACTCAACTAGAGGCAAATGATCCTCCCAACTACCTCGGTCGATAACACAAAGCTCGCAACATATCCTCAAGAGTCCGGATAGGCGCTCCGCTCGTCCGTCTGCTCAGGATGGAATGCAGACTGTGCTCACTGCCCCTAAACCCTTCTCGAAAGACCTCCGGTTAGCCGAACCGGGCTCCTGTCGATATGATCGAATAGGACTCCATGCACCGACGATCTCTGATGTAAAGTCCGCATAATCCTCACCGAAAGTCATCCCGACGGAAGAAAGTGGGCTGATTTCACACCGCCGACGATAACCCATATAGAATCATGTCTCCTCCGAGTGCGAGGTAATCCCGCGATAAAGTCTATGTTGATCACCTCCCACTTCCGTGCCGGATCTCTATCATCCGCAACAAACCACCGTGCCTCCGTGCTCTACCTTCACCACGACAACACGCACCGAGCTACGAAATCGCAATGTCCTCTTCAAGCCATCCCACCAATACACGATCTAAGCGTCGTGGTACATCTTGGTCGCACTGACGGATAGAGTAACGCTACGCCGCAGGCTTCCCCAAGAACTCGCCAAGTCCTCAAATATCCGAACACACAACTCGCCAAACCTTAGCACCCATCATCGTGCTACCAAAAGGACCCTTCCTCACGAAGAGTCAGATTACGGCACCGCCAAAACCGGATCATCAAATCAAGCTTCTTCACCTCCTCGACGACGGAAGACTCGCAACCTCTGACTAACTCCACCGCTATCGTAATCAATCAAACGGACACCAAGGCTCGCTAATCGATGCAAATCACGAACCATGCCCTCCTCTCCTGGCCGCACATCCGATAGGCTACCCATCGACCTACGACTAAGGGCATTCGCCACAACATCGCCTTCCCCGTGGTACAAGATGTCAACATCATAATCTCGAGTGCCTCTAACCACCGCCTCGCTGTAAGTTCACTCTGGCCGAAGATATACCGAGGCTCGTGGTCTCGTATAAATATCCACACGAACCCCATACAAATAGTGCCTCCGCATCTTCAAGGCGTGAATCACCGCCGCCAACTCCAAATCACGCGGGTAGTTCCTCTCATGATTCTTAAGCCGCCGACGCTGCGACGCTATAACCTTGCCCCGCCGCATCAACACACATCCCAACCCGATGCCTAACGATCACAATATACGACATAGCCGCTCGACCTCTCGAAAGAGTAAGAACGGGGCGGTCCGCCTCTTCTTCAAGAATCGGAAACCTCGCCACAAGCATCACCATCAAACTTAGCCGCTTTCCGAGTCACTCTAGTCAACGGGCGTAGATAGAAGAAAACTTCTACGAATCGATAATAACTCGCAAGGCCCGTAAAATCGCGAACCTCGTCGAGTAGCAGTCGAGGCCAACTCCCGATCGCTCGATCTTCGCCGATTCACCCGAATACCATCACCCCGGCAATATGCCCAAGAAAGCCACCAAGTCAACCTAACTCACACTTCAAAACTTGGCGATAATCGCTGGTCTCGAGAACTCTCAAAGACAGCCTCAAATGCCCGCATGCTCCTCGCTCGAAGTGAATAAACCAAGATGTCATCGATGAACACAATCACAAACGTGTCCAAAATGGCTTGAACACTTGGCTCATCAAATCCATGAATACCGCCGAGCATCGTCAAACCGAACGACATAACCCTAAACTCGTAGTTCGTGCACGTCCGAATGCATCTGTGGATGTCCGACTCTGACTCGCACTGACGATAGCCCGACCGCAGATCAATCTTGGAAAAACATCTCGCCTCGCAATCGATCGAACAAATCATCAATCCCGGGAAGCGGGTATTCGTTTAATGGTCACCTTGTTCACCGTCAGATCAACACACATGTGCAAAGGCCCCGCCCTTCTTTTTCACGAACAATACCGCGCCTCTGTGGAGAAACACTAGGCTCGATGAAGCCTCTTCTCCAGCAGATTCTCACCGTCCTTCAACTCTCTCAACTCGGCAGTGCCATCCTCAGATGGCGGAATGGAAATAAGCCGAGTGTCCGCAAGACATCGATACAAAACTCTATCTCCTCTCGTGAGGGATACCCGGAGGTCATCCGAAACACATCGTGGAACTCTCTCGACTACAGAATCGATCAAAACTGCACCGCAACCTCGTGATCAAACACCCGAATGAGATGGTTGATATACCCTTCTCGCACTATCTTCCTAGCCTCGAGGTAGGAAATAAACCTACCTTCTACGATACAAAGGTTTCCTCCCACTCAACAACCGGCCTCCTCAGAAACTGGAACTGCATTACTCTCTCTTCAGCCTACATTGGCGTAGCAAGAAGCTAGCCAATCCATACCTACGATCACGCCGAATCACCATATCCAACTCTATCAAGTTTCCGCCAGTGGTCCGACGATCAGATACGGTCACCGACAAGCTCCTATATACCCGCCGCTACCACCGAATCACCCATCGCGTAGCTACCTCGGAAGCGGTCTATGGACTCGTGCTCTATCCCTATCCTACTAGCAATAAGGGAGATATATAAGACAGAGTCAACCCGATCTATCAAGGCATACACATCAAACCTGAAACCGAGCAAGGTACCGTGGATTTACATCAGCGAGGCCTCCTAATCTCGCCGGCCGACAAGACATAAATGCGTTCGAGGACCGCTAGAATCGACCCGCGCCACGACTTCGCCGCGACCTTCCGTCCATGAGTACTCGCTCCCGGGAGAGTAATCAGAGGAGACGCAAGACCCGCGAAAGAACTCAGTAGTCGACTTCTACCATCAAGACGCTTCGGCTTGACGCCTCGCAGTGACCGCTGGCCGCAATCAAACAGCTCCCGAATAGCATCACAATTCCCGTGAATGACCTACCGTGACGGCCACACCGGCGGGCGATGGTCCCGATCGCCAAAGACTCGCTACTCGACGCTCAAGTCCTCGCCCCGTCCGCCTCGAATATCCCGGCCGTTCCCGAGGACAGCAGAGTGCTCGAGCCGGGCCGTGGTGCAAACCTAGATCGCCGAGGCCGCCCACCTGAGCACTACCAAAGGACTCGCCCCGTCCTCTTCTCGCTGCTCACAACCCGTCGGCCTCGACGCCTCGCATCCCAGCATGAGCTCGCATACGGTAATATACATGCTCGCAAAGAGCCACACCCGCACAAGACTCGCCATATAATCATCTAGCCTTGACGAGCGATTGTCACGACCCGATTCTGCCCGTGATCGTGCCTTACCCGCACCCTAGTGATACAACATCGAGTAATCACGAACATAAACGATACAAGACATATTATGAAATATGAAACAATAATCTGAGAAAACTTGCCTTTCTAAGATATATGTAAATAACAACTTTTTCAATATGAACAGCTTTATCCTTTTTACAAACCCCGCCCACAATAAAGATTTCATGCACTTCTACGAAAGATATGATAACAACGACGGACAAGGTTCGCCATACCCTCGAATGTAAGTACCTACAACAACAGGACTATACCAAGACAAGCCTCCGAGAAACGGAGTTTCCTAAGCTACCGAATCGTGACTCCAAGAGCGGATCAACGATCGCGTACCTTTACTCGCAGATGAACGCAGCTTCAAGGAGGTTAGTACAACAGTACGAGTATGTGAAATCAAAGTATCAGAATGGAATCATAGTAGTCTATATAAAGCAGAGACATGTATGATAACAAAACTACGCTCACAATAAACAAGCAATATATCAAGTCGTGACTCACGCCTCAAAGTCATCACTCAAACATAACAACGGGTCTCACGCCCACAACATCAATCACGCCCGTGGAATACCTTCCTCACCGCCAGCTTTATGATATACAAGCACTAAGGAATACACATGAACACCGTGTCCCACCGTGTCCTAATAAAACAAGACAGGTAAGTACGAAGGCATAGCCGATTACTAACACCTACGCATCAACAAGGTCATAAATCGTGTCATGATATCCGCCTGCACTGGCCACATGATAAAAGCCGGTCACTCGCCTGCAGATCAAATGCGCGCCTAGCCCTGGAACTCTCCGCAGCTCCGCATAGGCCAACCTCATAGGCCCGCATGAGGTATAACCCCGCATCGAGGGTAGCTAATCCCCGGCATCGTCCTGGACTCGCAGTCCGCATGGCCACAAAGACCGCATGACCATAAAGGCCGCGACACTAACTCGAACTCGTAGTTCCGCATGGATCCCCGACCCGCATGAGGTATTCTCAATCACGGTCCTGCATCACCGAGTCTACCCCGCATCGGAGGCGCCTTAACCTCCGCACAAGTCAAGGCGAGTGGTACAATACCAACATAACGGCCGATAGTCAAACAAATTTAAGCGCAGTCGAAGTGAAAACACCTCTACACTAACATCACAAGATACTAACACACGTAGCATCCTAACATGTTTACTTATCAAATCAACAAGAAAGTATTACAAGGCTATCACAAACTAATACAATCAAGTTATTCACACAAGGTACTTTCTACTAGCAAGTTCGGGTATCTACCCCAAAGTACTTCACACATTAAATCTTTAAAAGATCTGCTTTCTTTCACATAAGTCACACAATACCCGTGAGTATAAAATAGAGGATCATTCTTTAAGAAAACTAAAACTCTTACCTTTGTAAAATCAAGTAACAACATTATTTTCCAAACGCCCAAGTTTGCCTAATTTCAAGTGTTCACGCTTCTTATTTTAGAAAGGTTTCGTAGTTCATAGTCTTATTCATTTAAGAATATAATTCTCTTTAAACAATGGAGAAACATAAGCCTTATATGTAAGTAGGATATTCTTGTTTATAACAATCTTATTACAAAGAAATGCATGATCTAGGAAATATCATTTTGTCTCATCTTAGCTTCTATGCAGATTTAAGTTTCTACCGTTTTAATAATACTTAATTATTCAAAACATTTTCCTTTATTAACGCCGCAGTTGGTTTGTCGATACACATTCTCGATTCAAATCAAGAAACATTCTAAGCCGTTATACCTAACTTCCCATAAAGCTAGTATAACTCTTAAGTTTTCAAAACCAAGTATTACTTCAAGTTCTCTATTAACACATAACAAGCCGCTTATAGTTCAAATCGCCACCTTTTAAAACCACAAGTATTTTCTTACCAACATAAAGTCATTTATAACCGACTTCCCATAAAGCCGTTATAACACTTTATGTTTTAAACCAATTAAATACATTTAGCACATGACGCTCACCGCATCTACATAGTTCACACATATCACGCTGTAAGAGATAGAAGAGGTTCACATACCTCGCGACGATTATCGACTAATAGCAAAACGCCCAAGTACTTCCAACCGCCGCTACTCCTAAGCCAAGTAGATCGCGCCACACGTAGTACTTCAACCTATAAGGCCACAAGGCACTTATTAACATTTAGATCTCATCGAGAACATTCTACCAAAATTCAAGAAGACCTCCCGCACAACAGAAATCTCCTCCTCTATCGAGGCCGCCACCAAGCCAACCAGGGGTTATACGCCTAACCCTAACGGTACAATTCTATTCCACTACTACTACTACACAAGTCTACTTTAATACAAATTTCATGTAATTACAGCAAGATTCTTCTTTAAATTCAGCTTAAGTCGCAAGACATCATTGTAAGTATTATTCAGCTTAAGTCAAAAGACATCACGATAACTACGCTCAGTTCTATATATAGTATACTTCAACTATATATTCAATAATATGTAATTTCCAATTACAACAGAGGACAAGATAATTACCTCGATAAGCCCATAATTATCCTAGTTAAAGTCGATCCCGGCAAACGCTTAGCTCCAACTCCGAGCGCCCAACCCGCTCTAAACCACCCTTAGAAGTTCTAACTAACTTCTACACAATACTCCAACTGACTATGGAGATTTTCCTAGGGTTTCTTTGTGGACCGACTAAGTATAATAGTATTTCTGGCTTTCAGATAGCATAACCTTAGAATACAACAAGGTATACTACTAAGGTAATTGGGCATTATAACAATACTTTTGAGAGTATTTCTACACCACAAATGGGGTATTATACGAAAGCAACTAGGCTAGGGTGTACTTTCGCCAAGGCCTCTGTGAGAGGAGGCCTCTCGCCGAACTCAACACAAGTGGGAGGAGAAGATTTAACACTTAGAAACATTTAGGAACGGATGAATAAGTCTTCAAAGTGGACGGGTATTTATAGCACAAGCCTCGCCAACCAAATCGACCAAGATCAATCCATGTTAGTGCGTAGGCTAGGATTTACCAAACACAAATATCCTACCTACCCTTGACTTTGTCAAGGCACAAAAACGTGCCTTACCTTGTCCATTTCATCCAAACGGACGATTTGAAGTCCACCAATGAGAGGTGCCGTGGCGCCTCTTGTTGGTCCAACACGCTTCGCCTCTAAAAATCCGCAAAAATTAAAAATGACATAGCCGAAATTCCCTACGAAGTCAGTGGAAAACGCTTTCACTAAAAACGACTTAACCGTGTCAGGAACAAAATTAATTCGCCAAGCCTTAGTACAAGTTTCAAATTTTTCACGCACGCCCCACGCATATACTGAAATACGGGTATAACAAATGATGCACCGCCCTCCATATCCGCTACCAACGCAGTGGACATATCGAGCCAACGAATTGAACTCAACATTATACTCCCTAATCGCAAGGCCCTCTCTGCCTCAACAACAAAAATTGTTTACCGCGCCTCCTCATCTCGCGAGGCAAGAAGTGAGCGAGAAAGGCCTCCGAGAACTCGCCCCAAGTAGCCGGGACGCGTGTTTCTCCCGAGATAACTTCCACGAATCAAACCAATCGATCGCAGATCACGCAGCATGAGAACCGAAGATCACGGACTCGGTCTCTCAAGCCTCGATCACTCGTGACGATCCTTCAGAGCCGATTGATGAACTCCCGCGATCATCTCGTGCCTCGACCAGAACTCGCGGCTACAACTCGTAAAATCCCGTAGCCGCAAACCGCTCGATCTCGTGAACCATGTGCATCTGAGCTGGAATCACGTGATTCAAATTTATCTCACGTTCGCCACGATCTCGCCAAGAATCGCCATCTCTTCAGAATCTATCTCATCTTCTCCAGCCGTGGGACCGAGGCGTAGGTACGGTGGTCTCATCACCATCGCCGCGCTCCTAAACTCGCTGGGACGGCGCCGTGGAACTCGGGCTGCCTCGTGTAGATCGGGCTCAGGTTGCCGTGACTCTAGGTGTCCCACTAGCAGCCTCCTCGGCCGCTTTGCCTTCTGGGCCCGGGTTGCCTTACGTGGAGGCATAACTGTTACAGAAAAGGGATACGTTAGAAGGGTCCAACTTATAACATAGCTCTAAGGCACGATCTCAGAATGAGAAGAATGGAAACCAATCCTAAATATCATATAGCCTCCTCGACATCGCGTGGTGCACAACACACCGATAATCAAGACTTACTAGATACGGTTCAGACACTTTCCGAGATTAATCGCTTCGATACCACTTTTGTCACGACTGCCCGGCCTGGATCGTGCCTTACCCGCACCCAAGTAGTCATACATCGAGTAATCACTGAATATAAAAACAAGACATGAAACAGCTTGTAAATGAGACACGCTTTATGTGAGAAAATGTCGCTTTCATATATATATAAACATAGTTTTTGCGCTACATCCCAACTGCATAACAGACTACTGCACTCTGGAAGTAACAACTATGGCGGACAGGCCCCGCCATACCCTCGAATGTGCAAAACTATCTACAACGCATGTGAGATCATACCAAAAGTAGAGCCTCCTATAAGATGGAGCTCCCGACACCAAAGCAAAGATCCTAAGGACGTGGATCTAGCACTGCTGCCCTTACCGCGGCATGAACGCAACCCCGGCGAGGTCGCATAACAGTACTAAGTATGTGAAATCAGAAGTACTTAAATGAAATCATATCATTTTAAAATCAATTTTACAAATACGCACGAAACAACCAATGTAACCGCACATAGTGCCACATCATAAACAAGAGCAATAATAGGTAAATCGTAATGTCTTTTCTAGGCCGCGAATGATCGGGCAAGGCCAATCGCCCATAGTATCATCAGGCATGCCTAATCCTCGACTCGCACCGCATAGCACCCACGTGGCCCGCATGAGGTATTCCCGCGATCGAGGGTAGCTACTCCTGCATCGCCCCGACTCGTAGTCCGCATGGCCACATGACCGCATGAGGTATAACCCCGCACACTAACCTCGAACTCGTGAGTTCGCATAGGTCCTCGACCCGCACGAGGTATTCTCGAATCACGGTCCTGCATCACCGAGTCTACCCCGCATCGGAGGGCAGCTTAACCCCCGGTAATATGTCAAGAGGTGAGTGATATAATACTAACATAACAGCTTATCGTTAAACAACATAAGCACAACAAGAATTCCCTCTTATACAAACGTTACAAGACACTAACACACATAGCATCATATCATGTCTACTTATCAAACCATCTTATTATTCTTTCCATAAATCAATAGAAGTCTTTTATAAACACATAAGTAAATTGTTCCTTTATCTTTCTTAAGTCGTTATACTTGACTTATCATAAAGCTAGTATAACTCTTAAGCTTCTTGTTTTAAAAACAATTATTCTTCTTCTTTCAAAACTGATTTATAATTCTGTTGAAAGACTTTAAGATCTTTATTATTCAGGCTTAAGTCAAAAGACATTGCCGTAGTTACGCTCGCCACGCACGCTCACCGTACTATATATATACTTTAAAATATCATGCTCAAGAGTATAGGAAGAATCACATACCTCCTCGACGAAATCCACCTGCCAAGTCGAATATGTCGCGCGCAGAGAATCAACCTATAATAGTCAGACACGTCTATCAACGTCTAGACTACTCAGAAACGCTCTAAGCGTAGGGTTCTCTATCCTACTAAAATTGGGCAGCACTTCCCTACCCGCTGCCTACTCAAGTTCATCAGAAAATACCATATGTAAGTACAATTCAATTATTCTTCATTTATACACTTCATCGTGATAATACTCAATTCTATTCTTTAATATCCTTCAAGCAGTATCTTATGTCCAAGCAATCAATCGATAGCAAATTCCTCCTCGAGAGACACTAGAGCACACAATCAAACACTTGCACAACAAAGGCTATCACAACAAGCATAGGCAAGTTCAACGATTTTATGTCAACAATACGGGTTTCAAACCCAAAAATAATACCTACTTTCATTCTTTCAAAAGACTCTTTTACGTGAAAAGATACTAATACTCGTAGTATCAAAAACACATTTCCTTTTCAAACCAAATTACTTCACCTTCAGAAAATCTTTACAAGACTTTTAAAATCAAGTACTTATACTTTTTAAACCAAGTGCTTTTCTTATAAAACAACATCAATGTATACTTTTAAAACCCAAGTAACTTACTCTTTTCAAAACAAGTAACCCATACTTAAATCTGCTACTTCTCCTTCCAAATCAAGTCGCTTATAAGTCAAGTCTCTTATCTTTCAAGATCAAGTCTCTTAACTTTTCAAAATCAAGTCGCTTTGCTTTCAAAATCAAATCTTTCTTTATCTCATAAAGTCGTTATAACTAACTTCCCATAAAGCTAGTATAACTCTTAAGCTTTTAAAACCAAGTGTTACTCTTCTTTCAAAAAAAAGGTTTCTTAATTCTTTTGAACTACTTCAAATTCTTTTTATTCAGGCTTAAGTCAGAAGACATTGCCGTAATTATTATTCGTGCTTAAGTCCAAGACATTGCCGTAATTATTATTCGTGCTTAAGTCCAAGACATTGCCGTAATTATTATTCGCTAACACACGACGCTCACCGCACTATATACATATTTATTTAAAATATCATGCTCAAGAGTATAGGAAGAATCACTTACCTTCTCACGAAATCCACCGCCAAGTTGAATATGTCGCGCAGAGAATCGACCTATAATACCAACACGCCTATCAACGCCCGTGATCAGATCGCATAAAGCTCTAAGCAGAGGGTTCGTTATTCTATGGACATTTGGGCAAAGACTTCCTACCCGCGAGCTACTCAAGTTCATCGTGAAAACAAATTCCTATGTAAGTACAGTTCTATTATTCATCTTTTAAACCCTTCTACTGTGATAACAGTTCAATTCTATTCTTTAATATTCCAAGAAGTCTGAATACCAAATTTGGGAATCCAATTCCCATTAACGAACCTTTCTCATTCACAAAAACCGGAAACTTTTCCGTGGAAAAATCACCTCTTTCTTCCTTTCCAATTTCAATGTCGATTCTCAGACGCACGCCCTGCATACATACCCCGAACTACGGTATAACATTCTCCTCTCCTTAGAAACATTCGCTCCGAATGTTCCTTCTAAGTCTCAAAACGAACAGCGCCAAGATAGTCCTTATCGCTATACTTACTTAAACATCCATGCCACACTGCCACAACACAACAAGCGCATACTTATCTCCAAGTCCACGAGGAATCACCTCTATCACGAAAGCTCCTACTAGAGGTCTAAAAAGATACTCCTTCGTGACCTACTCTTTACAAACGAAATGATCACACCTATGCCTGTAATACATGCTCGCTTCTTCCCATACCACTTTTGTCACTTTGCCTTACTGTCGCACTTTCTCGTACACTCGAACTCTTCCTTATCACTTACCATGTTTCGCATCGCTTCCCACCGACTGAGCCGCTAATAACCTCTTCTCGATAAGCTCCACCCTATCCACGCCCGCGAACAAGTACGAACCAACCGTCGCACTTGCTTATATCGAATCAATCGACGGCAATCTTACACAAGCGCTTATAAAAGGCTCCAAACGGCGACACCTTGATATCAAATGGTAGCTATATAATACATACTCAACAAGAGGCGAAGAGTCCTTACAGCCTACTCCCGAAATCCAACCATCGCCCGAGGGTGAATGCGACATCGAGATTCACCTCGAGTTCCTAACCTTGCCTCGTAACTCTTCCGTAAAAGAAATAGCCGTAACTCGACTCCTCACACCATAAGGCGAAGGTAGGCACCTGCAGCCTTACAACCTTCTCAAATAATCATCTCGCAACTTACTACCGAGTACACGCTTGACTAAAAGATAAGACGGTTGACCCCATCGACCGACTCATCGGGTCGAACACATCCACGAATTCGCATAATGGTTAACTAAACTCGCCTAACACCCTCGCGATCCTAACACAAAGCGACCACCACAACCGACCCCATCACCAAACAGTATGGGTCGACCCGCAACACGCTCAACCCGACCCGACAACGCCGCAGAAACACTAGCTCCCGATCCTAACAATCTCACTAATCACGCTACGAAACCTAGCGGCCTTCTAAGCTCAACTACCCTCTTTCGCTTCACAACACTCGTGATTCATCCCATAAAAATATCTCACGATATTATGACTTCGATAAGTGGTCAAACACGAAATAATTCTTTTACCAAAGACGGCCTCGCCTAAGGTCTTCTACGTAATATTCTAAGGCTCCCACTCTCTCGCCCCCAATCTTACCCTGCTAATTAATCAACAATTCTAATCACACTAACACCATGCTAACCGAAACAATACTTAAGATATTTGCTACACATATAAATCTCTAAAGCGGTTAAGGATATACCAGATTCACGCCGCACTTCCCCTAGGTCGTTTAATCAAACCCGCTCATTGGCGATACCGTGGCGTGACGAACTATCCACCGATCCCAAAGTCGAGTCCCTACATCCCCGCCAACTCGTCGACAATTCTCGCCAAACGCCCCGCTGGCCGCAAACATAATAAGTCGCTTGAGAAGCACGACACTTCGAACGATACCGACTACAACGCCACACCGAGACGGGGTGGCCTCTCGCTAACACCCTTCCTTTCCGCACCACCAATCCGCAATCGACCGTAGGCCGAGTCTTCCTACTTGCATCCTTCCTCATAGAACATTCTCGCCATACGGCTCGACGGCCGCAATAAAAACAAGCACCGAAAAGACGCGACTTCCCGACGACGCCACACATCGGAACACCGAGGAAAATCAACCTCGCGAGGGACACTCGACCGCGGAGGCGCATGTCTATTCACGCCGAGGCGGTTCGCCGAGAGTTACCAAACGATCCTACCAATCGCCCTCTTCGCTGTTCTCGCTAACCTCGCCGATCTCTACATCTCTCACCGCTGCACATAACTCGAACGCAAGCCTGCCTATTCTCGATCAAGAGCTACTTCTCACAACCCTTCTTTAGATAATCATCAATATCCTGGTATACCGCATATAAAATACTCCGCCGCCAAATCCTCGCTAGTAACAGGCCGCTCCTTCCAATCCATATTTTCGCTTCCAAGCCGCGGAACTGGCGTCCAGATGTCATGGCCGCAGAGAATCGCCGCCGTGCTACAAACTCACTGGCCGCGACGCCTCGTAATCCCTCGCACAAGCATCACCTCAGTGATGATTGGGCCTGTGTTCTTCTAAATCTCTCAGATTTACTCGCAGCCTTCCTTCTACGCTTTGCCTTCTGGGCCCGGCCTCGGAGCGAGGCATAATCGTAAAGGAAAGGAATACGTTAGAGGGTCCAACTTATAACACAACTCTAAAGCACGATCTCAGAGTGAGAAGAATGGAAACCAATCCTAAATATCCTATAGCCTCCGAGTATTGGTGGTGCACAACACACCGATAATCAAGACTTACTGATACGGTTCAGACACTTTCCGAGATTAATCGCCAGATACCACTCGCCACGACTGCCTGGCTCGCGGATCGTGCCTTACCCGCACCCCAAAGAGTCATACATCGAGTAATCACGAATATAAAAACAACCAAGATATGAAACAAAGATAAATAAGACATACGCTGGAAAAGTTGCCTTTCGCATATATGTATATAAGTACCCCAAAATGAACAAGCTATATCCCAACCTTACAACAGTCTACATGCACTCTAAGAGTTTAAAACAACAATGGCGGACAGGCCCCGCCATACCCTCAATGTAAATATCTACAACGACAGAGGATCATACCAAATGCTAAGACTCCGAGAAACGGAGCTTTCCTAACGCTCAAACGGTGATCCTAAGAACGGATCACAAAGAGGAGTACCTTTACTGGCAAGATTGAACGCAGCCCTCAAGGAGGTCAAGACAACAGTACCAAGTATGTGAAATCAAAATACTAAAATGAAATCATAGTAGTCTATATAAAGGTGAGACATGTATGATAACCAAAACTACGCTCACAATAAATAAGCCATGTCAAGTCGTGACTCACGCCTCAAAGTCATCATAAAACCGCACGGTAAGTACGAGGCATAGCCGACTACTAAAACCTACAGCAACAAGGTCGTGAATCAGATCATGAGATCCGCCTGCACCGCCACATGATCAAAGCCGCCACTCGCCCGCAGATCTAATGCGCGTTTAGCCCCGAACTTTCCGTAGCTCCGCATGGGCCACTCCAATGGCCCGCATGAGGTATTCCCCGCATCGAGGGTAGCTACTCCCCGGCAGCGTCCTGGACTCGTCGCCCGCATGGCCACAAAGACCGCATGACCACAAGGGCCGCATACTAACTCGAACTCCCGTGAGCTCGCGATAGGCCATACTGCACTGCATAAGGTATTCTCGAATCATAGTCACTAGACCCGCCGAGTCTACCCCGCATCGGAGGGCATTTAACCCCTAATCATGAGTGATATAATATCAACATGACAGTTTTATCGTTAAACAACCTAAGCACAATAAGGGAAAACCCCTCTACACAAACATCACAAGATACTAACTCACGTAGCATCCTAACATGTTTACTTATCAAGTCAACAAGAAACTATTACAAGACTATCACAAATCAATACAATCAAGTTATTCACACAAGGTACTTTCTACATTATGCTAACAAGTTCGGTTTTTAGCCCCAAAGTACTTCATGTATTACTCTTTAAAAGATCCGCTTTCTTTTACAAAAGTCACACAATACCCGTAGTATAAAAATAGAGTGATTATCTTTCAAGTAAATCGTAACACTTCTCTTGGTAAAATCAAGTAACAACATTCTTTTCCCAACGCCAAGTTTGCCTAATTTCAATTACTCAAGTTTCTCATTTTCAAAAGGTTTCAGAGTTCATAGTTTTAATCCTTTAAAACAATTTGGGAAACATATACCTTATGTGAGTAGGTTATTATTGTTCATAACAATCTTATTACAGCAGCCATGATCTAGGAAATGTAATATCATTTTGTCTCGTCTTAGCTCCTATGCAGATGGAAGTTTCTACTGGTTTTAATAATACTTTATTAGTCAAAACATTTCCCTTTATTAGCGCTGCTGTGGTTTGTTCGACATTCATTCTGACGCAGAAACATCATTCCTTTTGAAAACCAAAAATACTATTTACTCACGAACGAGGTTTCACACTTTTAACAAAATTCATATTAGTATAATAAGTCAAGTCTCTTAATTCCTTAAATCAATAAATCGTTTCGTTTATCACTCTTAAGCCGTTATACCTAACTTCCCATAAAGCTAGTATAACTCTTAAGCTTTTAAAACCAAGTGTTACTCTTCTTTCAAAAAAGGTTTCTTAATTCTTTTGAACTACTTCAGATTCTTTTTATTCAGGCTTAAGTCAGAAGACATTGCCGTAATTATTATTCAGGCTTAAGTCCAAGACATTGCCGTAATTATTATTCGTGCTTAAGTCCAAGACATTGCCGTAATTATTATTCGCTAACACACGACGCCTACCGTACTATATACATATTTATTTAAAATATCATGCTCAAGAGTATAGAAGAATCACTTACCTTCTACAAATCCACCGCCAAGTTGAATATGTCGCGCGCAGAGAATCGACCTATAATACCAAATACGCCTATCAACGCCCGCATCAGATCGCATAAAGCTCTAAGCAGAGGGTTCGTTATTCTATGGACATTTGGGCAAAGACTTCCTACCCGCGAGCTACTCAAGTTCATCAGGAAAACAAATTCTATGTAAGTACAGCTTTATTATTCATCTTTAAACCCTTCTACTGTGATAATACTTCAATTCTATTCTTTAATATTCCAAGAAGTCAATACCAAACTGGAATCCACCCCATTAACGAACCTTTCTCCTTCACAAAACCGAAACTTTTCTCAGGAAAATCACCTATTTCTTCCTTTCCAATTTCAATGTCGATTCTCAGACGTGACGCCCTCGCATACATACCCCGAACTACGGTATAACAAATACTCAATAGTGGACGATACTGCGACCATCCAACGTGTCAAGATGTCCAAGCAATCAATCGATAGACGCCTCCCGAGAGACACGGTGAGCACACAATCAAACACTTGCATAACAAAGGCTATCACAACAAAGATAGGCAAGTTCAACGATTTTATGTCAACAATACGCTTCAAACCCAAAAATAATTCCTACTTTCATTCTTTCAAAAGACCTCTTTACGTAAAAGATACTAATACTCGTAGTATCAAAAACACATTTCCTTTTCAAACCAAATTACTTCACCTTCAGAAAATATTTACAAGACTTTTAAAATCAAGTACTCTATACTTTTAAAACCAAGTGCTTTTCTTTTAAAACAACATCAATGTATACTTTTAAAACCCAAGTAACTTACTCTTTTCAAAACAAGTAACCCATACTTAAATCAAGTTACTTCTCCTTTCCAAATCAAGTTGTTTATAAGTCAAGTCTCTTATCTTTCAAGATCAAGTCTCTTAACTTTTCAAAATCAAGTCGCT
Organism: Przewalskia tangutica; assembly: GCA_029844215.1. Taxonomy (NCBI): domain Eukaryota; kingdom Viridiplantae; phylum Streptophyta; class Magnoliopsida; order Solanales; family Solanaceae; genus Przewalskia; species Przewalskia tangutica. The sequence goes on from CM056722.1 coordinate 116,443,327, forward strand.
TTGCTTTCAAAATCAAATCTTTCTTTTATCCTCATAAAGTCGTTATAACTAACTTCCCATAAAGCCATTATAACACTTTATGTTTTAAACAAACAAAATTCATTTCACACACGCACGCTCACCGTACTATATAGTTCACAACAATCATGCTCAAGAGTATAGGAAGAATCACATACCTCTTCTACTTAATCCACAAGCCAAGTCGGTATGTCGCGCAGTAGAAGAACCACCTATAACAACCACAATATATCTATCAATCTCTAGTTCTCTTCAGAGCATATTCTAAGTAAATAGCCTTTATTCTACTGAAAATCCAAAGACCTCCCCGAAAACACATAAATAACCTCCCCTAACAAGGCCCGCTATCAAGCCAACAACTCATGGGATTACACGCCTAACCTGACGTGTTCAAATCGCTTCACAATAATACTACACAAGTTCATCAGAATACAAATTCAATGTAAATACAGCTTCAATCCTTTCTAATCATCCTTCCAATATATCTTATACTCGATTCTAAACTACTACAATATGTAATATCCAATTACACAGGGACATAGATCATTACCTCGATAAGCCCAAAAATTATCCAAGATTATAAGTCGATCCCGAGCAACGCTTAGCTCCAAATCTTACGCCCAACCCGCTCCAAGCAACCCTTAAGCTCTTAACCAACTCCTCTTCAAGATCTAACTCCAACAAGTGAAGAACACTAAGGCTCAACTATGGCAAGTTTCGGCCAAGGTAAAATTCTAAGGCTAGGGGTGTGAAATCTTTTCCAACTCTTGGTACACAATCTTCCTAACACCCTAAGGAAGAACACTTATAAGTTTAGGGATTTTTGGACAACTTTTGCTCAAGAATTCAAGGCAAAGCCGAGAGCAACCTACAAAGGGGAGGGAGTATTTTGTCTTGGAAATTATCTCAAGTGTGGATGAAGAAGTCTTGCTATCAAGGGGGGTATTTATAGAGAAATCAAGGGCCAAGATCAAGGCAAGTGTGTGGTGAGATTGGGGTACAAGTGTGTGTGGGTCCCACCCACCAAATGGCTACACAAAACACAAGACAAGTGGCCATTTCGGCCACAAGACACATGGCACCACATTTCGGCTACAAGCCACCTAGGGGGGTGACACGTGTCGCCCTCCTACTCGTCCAAAATATTTCGTCTTCCGAAAATATCCAAAATATCGAAAATCTCAAAAACAAAGCGGGCCCCACAAAACCGTAAATTTCTCCCGTGGGCCCCACGTGACCATTTCCGAAAATAAAATCCCAAAATTCTAATATAATCCAAGAAGTCCAAATACCAAATCTGGGAATCCAATTCCCATTAACGAACCTTTTTCCTTCACAAAACCCGGAAACTTTTCCGTCGAAAAATCACATCTTTCTTTCTTTCCAATATTACTGTCGTATTCTCGTACGTACGTCCTCACATACATACCCTGTAACTACGGGGTGTAACACTATGTAATAGATTAAGCTATGTAGTATGCTCAGGTGTTATGTACGGATAATATTGGGTTGTTGTGATTAAGACAGTACGATTATGAGGTAACGTAAGTTTAGGGGACATGGAATATTAGAGACCTTAGAATATTGATAACCGCTGAGACCTTAGAGGTATAAGGCCTTCTCGGGTAGTAAGATTTATTTCGGACCAAGAATGAGAATTAAGTGCGACTATGGGTCGTGTATGGGCTATCATGGTCAACCCGTGAGTCTTAATAGAACGAGGTCACTGGAGGTGGTCCCGCCAGGTGATGTGGTCACGGTGTGCGCCCAAGTCTAGTTAATCGTCAGACGAGTTCGTAGACGCGTTCCACCGAACCGGTCGAGAGCCGAAAATGACCCTAATTTGTTGGATGTAGTAACTCGGATTTGAAAACAGGCGATGATTGAGATTACGACGGTACTAGAATAATTTTGGAAGCACGAGAAGAATACGATAAGTAATGCGAGAGAACAAGGGTTGAAAGAATTGAAGTGCTTATAGTTATGACTAAAGGAAAGTACGAAGAGAGAATCCTTTTTGGCCATGAATGTGAGTAAATAGTGGTGATGCACACTTTGGATTTGATTCCTCGTTTGGCTTATGATGGATGGATATGCATGTGCGATGTATTAGGGCCATATGTGGCATAATTAGGTTTCATTAAGTGTAGATTTATGAGGCTATACCAGGAAATGTTTAGATGGAGCTCCGAAAGAACATTCGGGGACGAATGTTTCTAAGGGGGGAAGAATGTTACACCCCGTAATTCCAGGACATGTTTAAGAGAAGGTACGTAAGGAAATCAGGTCTTTAAAAATTTGAACGAAAGGAAGGATTGTTTTTTCGAAGGAAAATCTTCCGAACCCCGGGAAGGAAAAAGATTGTTCGTTAATGAGAATCGTTCTCGTAACTTTTATTTGATAATCGCTGGAATTTATCGGAATTATGGAATTCTATTTTCAGAGTTGGATACGTGGGACCCACCCGAGGAATTTTACGTTTTTGTGGGGCCCACGAGGTTTCCGATATTTTGACCAATTATGGAAATTTCGGGAAACGAAATATTTTAGACCAATGGAAGGGCGACATGTGTCACCCTCCACATGGGCTTGTTGGATGAATAAAAATGGACCAAGTCAACTAGAAAAATGGAGCTTGACATAATTGACCCAATCCTAGCCATCCATTTATTTTGAGCTCACCCCTTGGTCTCTTTATATATTACTACTACTAGTGCAAGACTAGACAAAATCCAACACTTAGAAAAATTTCATTTTCTTGTTCTTGAAGAAGTTGCTCTCGGCTAAGGGCCCTTATCCACACAAAAAATTTGCAATCTTGCTTCTTAATTCACAATACTTAAACCTAAGATCCCTAGAGGTATTCTAAGGATATCTCAATAGAAAGATCCCGAAAAAATGGCGTTTTCACGTTAGTCGCAAGGTGAAAACCTAAGGTGTTCTTCAACTTTGAACTTGAAACTTGAAGAGGAGTTCTTCACAAGCTTCTAAGGGTTGCTTGGAGTGGATTGGAACGTCGAGAAGAGGAGCTAAAGTTGCTAAGGATCGACTTTAAATCTTGGATTGGATTTGGGCTTATTGAGGTATAAATCTTCGTCTTACTATTGTGATTGAAGATTCCATGTTATGATAAGTTAGAAGTGATCATGTGATATATATTATGAAGATTTATAAGTGTTATGGAATTATGGAAGCCAAAATCCGAAACTAGCATGTTTAGCGATAAGATTGTAATTCAATTTAATTGTTAGTATTTAGTCGTCGCATGTTATGTAAAGAAGTGATTATAGTTGTTAAAATTGGTTGCGACTATATAACATGTTTGAATAACAACTTGGATTGAAAAGGAATTGGAAAAGGAAATGGGAAATGACTACTTGTTGTTATATTGTGAAATTGCCGAAATGGCCTAGAATTTTGGAATATTTTGGCGCAGTTTTGTGGCAGTTTTACGGGCTGTTTTAGACTTGTATATATGCAGAAATTGGGTGGTTATATATATGATTAATGTGGTAGAATTGGCTAGTGAAAGTCCTAAGGAATAAAGGTGAAAAAGGGTGCAAAGAGGCTTCATATCTTATCCTAAATATTGATGAAATTATGGACTGTTTTGTATACATTGTGGGGCAGAATTTTACACGTCCTGTTAAGGCGTGTAATCCCGTTTGGTTAGCTGAATTGTTGAGCCTTAAATGTGGCGTTTGTTTATTGATTTTCGGGCCTTGAAAAAGGTGGAAAAGTATGTAGAAACAAAGGAAGTTGTTACACCCCGTAGTTCAGGTCATGCGCATGAGGGCGTACGAAAGGGTGTAAGACTTAAAATTTTCAAAGGATAGGTTGACGGATTATTCCGGGCGGTTTTTAGTCAACTTTGAGGCGGGTTATGACCCGGTACATTGAGAGTTCCTAAGTGTTTTAAAGGCCTAGGGCGTAGTTCGTTGAGTCTGGATTCCAACGCAACCAACCGTTCGTCGATAGGACGTCGGAGTAGAAAGTTATGAGATTTACAAGTTCGGTCGCAATGACAAAAATGTGTTTTGACAGAGGCGATGGCCGCGCTCGGATGCAGGCCGCGCGCCAGTATCGAGGGTCGCTGAAGTTTCAGCCGCCGCGCCGGAAGCAGGCGCGGAAGATCCGAGGGTCCATGCAGATTGCGGCCGCGCGCCGGGAAGCGAGCGCCGAGGCGGATTTTTGGCGGAAAAACTTAGAAAAGTCGATTTCTCTTTAAAGGGCATGGGTGGGTGACAAGTGTCCCCTCATCTGATTTTGCTTGCATGGCTTATATTGACCAAGTCTTGTAGACTTGGTCATCTCTCAAACACCTCTCTCTCTAGAAAATTTAGCTCTCCTTCTCTAGAGTTTTAAGAAGAAAGAAAAGCTTAGGAAAAATGGAAAGGTGTGGCAAGAAAGGAAAGGTTATTACAAAGCTTGTGAAGACTATTGTGGTGGTATTCTTGGAGTAGAGGCTAGCAATTGTTGGAGTAAATTGGCTAAGAGCTTTAAGGTAAAATTTCTTCCTTTAGAATTAGTTCTAAGTGTTGCATGTTTAGAAGAAAGAACTTGTGGTAGTAGATAATGCTCATAGAATCATTGCATGCTAGAAATGTAGTTTGGTTATGAATAATGGGTTAAGAAGAGATTACGAGCATGTTGTAGCCTAAAAACTACCCTAGAATTGTTAAGTGAATTATTGTAAACTTATGGGGCAGAATTGGTATTTGGGTGTGTAATCCCCTTTAAATTGTTGGATTGATTGAGCCTTAAAACGTGGCGCTGAGTGTTAAAAATCGCCTTTGAAAAGGTGGCAAAGTGAGTAGAAACAAAGGAAATGCTGCCCAATTTTCCATAGAATTTAGTGGCTTTGAGTTTAGATTATTCTACATTGAAATTAGAGGTTAATAAACATATCATGGTTATTATAGGTTGAAATATTACTCATGTAGTTGAGCTTAGCAAGTGGATTGACCAAAGAGGTATGTGAAGCTTTCCTATCTTTGAGCATGAGTATTTGTATCTATGTAGTACTACCAGAGACGACAAGATTTAGTATTTTTACTTGTTTAAGTATAAACAAAGACTTGTTTTGTTTTAAGAAGTATAAGTCCTTGGTTAAGGGAAAAGTATGATTTTACAAAAGCATAGAGTACTTGGTGTGAAAGTATTGAGTATTGAATTATTCTAAAGATAAGAGGCTTGAAGTATTTTTGAAAATTGTATGAATTTGTTCAAGTATAAGCCTCGATAGTAAAAGAACGAATGGTTCATAGGAGTTATAACGGCTTTATGAGAAGTTAGTTATAACGGCCTTATGAATGGATAAGGATGTCAGAATTTCTAAAGCATAAAGTTAGTATAACGCTTTATGGGAAGTTAGTTATAATAACTTTATGGAAGGTTATGAAAGTTGTCTATTTTGATTAATGAGCATAAGTTGTCTAGATTGTGAAAAAATTGTTACTTGGTTTCAAGCTTTGAAATGAGTTTTCTAAAGGTGTAGTAACTTACGTTGAAAAATAGACGCCCTCGATACTACGTGTTAGTATCTTGGATTTTGCATAAAAGGAATCTCTTGAAAGGATGTACGACGTAGTACTTTGGCTTGTTAAAGAGAATTATTCTGTTTGTGCCTTGATAGTGTTTTGGGCTTGTTCAATTGAGAATTTTTCTATGTGTGCCTTGATAAGTACTTTGGCTTGCTTAAATAAGAATTCTCTTGGTTTATGTGAAAAGAAGGCATGGTAATTGTCTTGGTTTATGTAAAGGCATGATATTGAAATTCGAATTAAAAGCATGTAGTTATGAGTTACTCGACGCATCGCCACGATGAAGGATTCCACGTATGCTTCCATCGTTCGCTTACGAGTTACTTGACGCATCGCCGATGATGCGATTCCACGTATGCTTCCATTGTTCGATTATGAGTTACTTGGACGCATCGCCGATGAAGGATTCCACGTATGCTTCCATTGTTCGATTATGAGTCTATTTGGGCGCATCGGTGATGGAGGATTCCACGTATGCGCCACGATGAGGTTCGCTTCCGCTGATGATTTTGTTCCATGGATTAGCTCTCCACGAGGTCATCACGCAGGTGGATCTAGTAGTTAGCCCTCGTGACTTGCCCGGCCGAGACGTGATGCAGTGGATCCGTAGTTGGCTTTACTTGCCCGGCCGTGTGGCGGCGGTGTGACGCAGTGGATCTGGTGGTTAGCCTACGTACTTGCCCGGCCGACGTGACGCAGTGGATCTGGTAGAGGCTATCGACTTGCCGGCCACTTCGTGATTCGTATTAGTATTGCTGCACGTGGATCCGTAGCCGGCTTTCGTGCCTGCCGATTGAGGACGCAGGTGGATCTGGTAGCTATGCCTTCGCATTTCTGCCTCGCACGGTTCTTATGATACAGTGGGATCTAGTATTCATATGTACTCTTAGTGTTGTTATATCATGATCGCCAGATGAGGAAGGAATTCCACGCACGATTGATATTATGGGCATGAGACCTATGGTTATATTTGAGTGATGACTTAGAGGCGTGAGTCCCCGACTTGACATGGTCGCGTATATGTCAGTAATCGTAGTTTGGCTATCATACATGTCTCCCGCTTATATATATGCTATTATGAATTCATTACGTAGATTTTCGCCACATACTTGGTACCGTGCATCGACTCTCCTGGGCCGCTCACGCCGCAGTCGAGATACGTAGCTTGGCTGGTCCGCACTCTTAGGATCACTGCTCATTTCTCGGAAGCTCCATCTCTCCGAGGCTTGTCTTTTGGTATGATTCCGAGGTTATAGACTTTGGTACATTCGTGGTATGGCGGGCCCCGTCCCGCCACGATTGTTATTCTTAGGTCCGTAGTCACGTTTGTGTTTGGGTGTAAGAATAAAGTTATACCGCTTCACTATCTGTTAAGTTATTTTATGAAAGGCGGCCTTATCGGCTTGCTAGTGATGTTTACCTTATACAGATATGTTTCATGTATTTTCCGCTGCTATTCTCTGACATATACCGATGCGGTACCGGAAGGGTACGATCGCGCCCGGTCGGTCGTGACAAAAGTGGTATCGAGCGATTAGTCCTCGGAAAGTGTCTACGCATCGTGTCTAGTAGAGTCTTGATTATCGTGTGTTGTGCACCACATCTATAATCGTGAGGTCAGCAGGACATTTAGGGTTGGTTTCCATTCTTCTCTCTTTGAGATCGTGCAGTAGAGCTGTCATAGTAGGTTGAGTCCTCTCTGACCTATTCTTATGTGCCAGTTATGCCTCCACGGAAGGCGACCAGAGCCCAGAAGGGCAAGGCATCAGCGGGAGTCGCTAGTGGCACGCAGAGTTACCAGACTCGGCACAAACTATGCCCGAGGCGAGGCGGTCGGCGAGTTCACCACGCCTGCAAGACAGAGAGCCGAGCGGCGGAGCTCCAGAGGTTCCGGCCCGAGCCCCCGCCCGCGCGGGCAGAGTATAGGATTACGAGAGCGGTCAGGTTGTTGACTAGCATCGTGGCGGCAAAGACCGCCAGTGGCCGTGGCTAACCCTGTGGGCCGACGTTTAAGGATTCGACTTTCTCGAGTTGTAATCCACCCGAGTTCTATGGTTGAGGCCCGGCGAGGATCCTCGTGAGTTTATTCGACAGTGCGCGACTACGCAGTGCTTAGGGCCCTGAGACGAGTCCGTTGTGTTAGCTTCTTACTGTGTTACGCGATATTGCGTTGAACTGGTTTGAGTCATGGGAATTGTCTAGAGGGGAGGGTGCTCTTCCAGCAGGTTGGGAGGAGTTCGCGGAGGCCTTCCTGGATCACTTCTTGCCTCCTGAGTTGAGGAGAGCCCGCGTGGATAGATTCTTGACCTTGAGGCAGAATGGGAGGACCATCAGAGAGTACAGCATGGAGTTTGACTCTTTGGCCAGGTATGCGCACACTATTGTAGCCAATATGGCAGACAGAGTTCATCGCTATGTGATGGGGCTAGACCGTCATATGATTACTGCGTGCTTGGGAGTGGCTCTTCAGCCAGGTATGGATATCGCCAGGATGCAGGCATATGCGCAGGGGATAGAGGACAGAGAAAGGGAGGGCCGACTTGACTCAGGCCAGCCCAAGAGGGCCAGGACAGCAGGATCTCAGGGCGGTTTTCGAGGCGGACCGCCTCAGCAGCAGGCTAGTTATGCTCCTCAGCCAGTACGGAGTACTCCACCACAGTCTTCAGGACGTTCGGGAGATTCGGGAGCAGGACAGGGCTCCAAGGGTTCAGGTTTCGAGAGTAAGGGTGTTAGTCCGAGAAGCCACCTCTACCTCTGCAGTGTAGCCGATGGTAACACCCATTATGGGAGTGTCGTGCTAGTTTGGGTAATTGCTATGCATGCGCCAACAGGCCATTATGCGAGGAACCGTCCGACCGAGATAGCACGGATGTAGAGATTCACCTTCGTGATCGATGGTGGTTCATCGCTTCTTTTGTTATGCGCGCGTGCGGTGATCATGATTAGAACGACAAGGGGAATGTGAAGCAATAATTACAGGTATGTCTTTGACCCTTAGAGATTAGTATGCATGATAGGATTGTTGTATGATTTAGTGTTACGAACAAGAGGATATTGAGACTGTGTACATGTGATAGAATGAGTGGTAAATTCGAACGGGCAATTCTGTTAGGCCGTGAGCGAGGGTAAGTAGTAATGGTTCATATTTTGGGTTCATTTTCTGTTTGACTTACAGTGAATGGGTATGCGTGTGCGATATCTTAGGGTCATAGGTGGCATAATGAAGTTCCATTAGTATATAGTACGAGGATGTACCGAGGAATAGTAGATTGGCTCTAAAAGAACATTCGGGGACGAATGTTTCTAAGGGGGGGAGAATGTTACACCCCGTAGTTCAGGTCATGCGCATGAGGGCGTACGAAAGGGTGTAAGACTTAAAATTTTCAAAGGATAGGTTGACGGATTATTCCGGGCGGTTTTTAGTCAACTTTGAGGCGGGTTATGACCCGGTACATTGAGAGTTCCTAAGTGTTTTAAAGGCCTAGGGCGTAGTTCGTTGAGTCTGGATTCCAACGCAACCAACCGTTCGTCGATAGGACGTCGGAGTAGAAAGTTATGAGAGTTACAAGTTCAGTGCGCAGTCGGACAAAAATGTGTTTCGGACGAGCGGCGTGGCGCGCTCGGATGCAGGCAGCGCGCGCGAATGATCGAGGGGTCGATGCAGTTTCAGCGCCGCGGCGCCGGGAAGCAGGGCCGCGGCGCCGGAAGATCTGAGGGTCCGCAGAGTTCAGCCGCCGCGCCGAAGGGCCGCGCGCCGAGGCGGATTTTTGGGCGAAAAACTTAGAAAAGTCGATTTCTTTAAAGGGCATGGGTGGGTGACAAGTGTCCCCTCATCTGATTTTGCTTGCATGGCTTATATTGACCAAGTCTTGTAGACTTGGTCATCTCTCAAACACCTCCTCTCTCTAGAAAATTTAGCTCTCCTTCTCTCAGAGTTTTAAGAAGAAAGAAAAGCTTAGGAAAACTGAAAGGTGTGGCAAGAAAGGAAAGGTTATTACAAAGCTTGTGAAGACTATTGTGGTGGTATTCTTGGAGTAGAGGCTAGCAATTGTTGGAGTAAATTGGCTAAGAGCTTTAAGGTAAAATTTCTTCCTTTAGAATTAGTTCTAAGTGTTGCATGTTTGTAAGAAAGAACTTGTGGTAGTAGATAATGCTCATAGAATCATTGCATGCTAGAAATGTAGTTTGGTTATGAATAATGGGTTAAGAAGAGATTACGAGCATGTTGTAGCCTAAAACTACCCTAGAATTGTTAAGTGAATTATTGTAAACTTATGGGGCGTAATTGGTATTTGGGTGTGTAATCCCTTTAAATTGTTGGATTGATTGAGCCTTAAAACGTGGCGCTGAGTGTTAAAAATCGCCTTTGAAAAGGTGGCAAAGTGAGTAGAAACAAAGGAAATGCTGCCCAATTTTCCATAGAATTTAGTGGCTTTGAGTTTAGATTATTCTACATTGAAATTAGAGGTTAATAAACATATCATGGTTATTATAGGTTGAAATATTACTTCATGTAGTTGAGCTTAGCAAGTGGATTGACCAAAGAGGTATGTGAAGCTTTCCTATCTTTGAGCATGAGTATTTGTATCTATGTAGTACGGTAGACGTACAAGATTTAGTATTTTTACTTGTTTAAGTATAAACAAAGACTTGTTTTGTTTTAAGAAGTATAAGTCCCTTGGTTAAGGGAAAAGTATGATTTTACAAAAGCATAGAGTACTTGGTGTGAAAGTATTGAGTATTGAATTATTCTAAAGATAAGAGGCTTGAAGTATTTTTGAAAATTGTATGAATTTGTTTGAAGTATAATCCTCTTGGATAGTAAAAGAACGAAATGGTTCATAAGGAGTTATAACGGCTTTATGAGAAGTTAGTTATAACGGCCTTATGAATGGATAAGGATGTCGTAAATTTCTAAAGCATAAAGTTAGTATAACGGCTTTATGGGAAGTTGGTTATAATAACTTTATGGAAGGTTATGAAAGTTGTCTATTTTGATTAATGAGCATAAGTTGTCTAGATTGTGAAAAAATTGAAGTTACTTGGTTTCAAGCTTTGAAATGAGTTTTCTAAAGGTGTAGTAACTTACGTTGATAAATAGACGCCTTGATACTACGGGTGTTAGTATCTTGGATTTTGCATAAAAAGGAATCTCTTGAAAGGATGTACGTACGTAGTACTTTTGCTTGTTAAAAGAGAAGTATTCTGTTTGTGCCTTGATAGTGTTTTGGGCTTTTTCAATTGAGAATTTTTCTATGTGTGCCTTGATTAGTACTTTGGCTTGCTTAAATAAGAATTCTCTTGGTTTATGTGAAAAGGCATACGGTAATTGTCTTGGTTTATGTAAAGGCATGATATTGAAATTCGAATTAAAAGCGTAGTTACGAGTTACTGGACGCATCGCCATGACGGCGATTCCACGTATGCTTCCATCGCTCATTATGAGTTACTTGGACGCATCGCCAAGATGAAGGATTCCACCGTATGCTTCCATTGTTCGATTATGAGTTACTTGGACGCATCGCCGTGATGAAGGATTCCACCGTATGCTTCCATTGTTCGCCATGAGTCTATTTGGGCGCATCGGTGATGGAGGATTCCACGTATGCGGCCGATGAGGGTTCGCTTCCTATTGCCGATATTTTGTTCCATGGATTAGCTCTCCGCGAGGTCTATCACGCAGGTGGATCTAGTAGTTAGCCCTCGCACTTGCCCCGGCCGAGACGTGATGCAGTGGATCCGTAGTTGGCTTTCGTGACGCCTTGGCCGTGTTGGGCGAAGTGGTGTGATGCAGGTGGATCGGTGGTTAGCCTACGATTTGCCCCGGCCGACGTGACGCAGGTGGATCCGTAGAGGCTATCGCACTTGCCCCGGCCACCGTGATTCGTATTAGTATTGTTGCACGTGGATCTCGTAGCCGGCTTTCGCACTGCCGGCCATTGAGGATGCAGGTGGATCTCGTAGCTATGCCTTCGCATTTGCCTCGCAGTTCTTATGATACAGCGGATCTAGTATTCATATGTACTCTTAGTGTTGTTATATCATAGATCGCCGGTGAGGAAGGAATTCCACGCACGATTGATATTATGGGCATGAGACCTATGGTTATATTTGAGTGATGACTTAGGCGTGAGTCCCCGACTTGACATGGCTGCGTATATGTCAGGTAATCGTAGTTTGGCTATCATACATGTCTCCCGCTTTATATATATGCTATTATGAATTCATTACTGATTTTCGGTTCACATACTTGGTACTGCCAGATCGACCTCCTTCTGGGCTGCGTTCACGCCGCAGTCGAGATATCGTAACTTCGGTCCGCACTCTGTGATCACTGTTCATTTCTTGGGAAGCTCCATCTCTCCGGAGGCTTGTCTTTTTGGTATGATTCCCTGAGGTTATAGACTTTGGTACATTCAGGGGGTATGGCGGGGCCCTGTCCCGCCACAGTTGTTATTCTTAGAGGTCTGTAGTCACGTTTGTGTTTTGGGCTGTAAGAATAAAGTTGTACTGTTTCACTATCGGTTAAGTTATTTTATGAAAGGCGGCCTTATCGGCTTGCTAGTGATGTTTACCTTATACAGATTTGTTTCATGTATGTTCCGCTGCTATTCTCTGACATATACCGACGGTACCGGAAGGTACGCCGCGCCCGGTCGGGTCGTGATGCAGTGTCGCCCGATTTTCCGTAGAATAAGAGACCTTACACTTAGTATGATTCTACGTTAAAGAGCTAGGAGTTGATAGACATGTTATGATTAATAAAGGTTGAAGTACTACGAGTAGCGTATTCTACTTGAAGGGTGGAAAAACTAGCAAGGTTAAAGTACTTGGGAGCATTTTGCAACTTGTCGCTAGTCGTCGCGAGGTATGTGAACCTCTTCCTTCTTTTGGCATGATCCTACGTATGAAATAGCCATGTGATATTATTTCATGATTCCTTCTACTCTTAGAAGTTAAGAAGTATTCACGTTGTTGATTTATTTTATAAGTTTCATGTATGTTCCACTGATTATCTCTGATGTATACCTGTAAGGGTGCCCAGGTTGGGCACCAGTCGCGGGCCCGGGGTTGGGTCGTGACACCTACGTTCTAGAAACATATCTCGCTCCGGTAATTAAGATATTACACGCAAAAATATATATATTTAAATAGCAAAAATAAGCCGAGTTCGGCAAAAAGAGTGATGCAACACGAGGACTTCCCAGGGGGTCACCCATCCTAGTACTTGTTAGGTGTTAAGCACTCATATTAGGTACCGGTGGCATGCTTTTGGGAATGTGTTTCGTACACGAGTCATTATGTATAGTATTTGAATTCTATGCTTGGGCAATAGCTGATAGTTTAGTTTGATTGTGTGAATTGTGATTGGGGTATGAAGCACCTTATTTCATGCTTCAATGTTTTATATTTGTCTTAATTGTGATTATATGTTCTCATCACTCCGTAATACTCATTTAATACAAAAGATAACAGATTAAATCTTTATATTCTATAGCCTTGTTACTTCTATTGTGCATGTCATTTTCATTCTTTCATATGTTATCTCATGCATATTACACTTGAGCATACATATGTGATGCCCAATGGGAAAAGGTTCCAGACAGAGTGATGTGCATGGTAAGGAGCCGAATTGGCTAAAGACAAGTAATATGAGACAATTGGCTAAATAAATGTAATGTGAGCCTAATTGGCTACGTGATTGAGATATAGTGCCTAATTGTCTAATAACCCGATGGGAAATGGTTCCGAATGGTGTATGGACCTCATGAGTCCCCCATGGTTCACATATTCCATTTTATGGAGTGTGTGTATACCTATTGGAATTAAGACATCTGAAGTGTGCCAAGTAGTTTGATGATTGACAAAGTAAAATGTGCAAGGTGCATAACCCATGTTTTTTTAATGAAAAGGTAAATGTGTATTAATAATCATCCGAATGTACATGTTTTGTGGGCGTGCCCACGACATAAAGACGATGTAAATCTAGTGTGTCCCAGCTAGGAAACTCAACACAAGATTTAGGCTCGTCAGTAACAAAAGCTCAAGCTAGCCCACAAGCCGGGTAGTCGTGAGTGCCCAAACTAATCAAAAAAGAGATGCATTGTCCTATACTATGGCAATTCCCTTATGTAGAGCATAAGGTTGCAGCCGTGGTCCTCCTTAAACTCTTGCCATGGTAAACCCAAATGGGACAAACCCACGGTCAAGGGAAGAGTACCTATTCAGACATGGGTAAAGACCCACCCTCGTCACGTTATGCTGTAGGGAGTAATCGCCATAGTACCTACTATCCAGACCACGTACTATTACATGCTTGCCCACTGGTCGGGAAGTCATGAGGTACAAAGCATAAAGGACTCCCGCCAATCCCACATTTCGGGTGGTCAAGAGACTCCAGCTGATCCAACAAGTTGGGTAGTCTGGAGATTTGCAAAAGGCGCTTCGACGAGGCCACAGGTCCAACCAATCATCCATTTCCTAGTTTGTGGCTAGAGATACAAATCTGTCTAGGAAAATAGGGTATAATGTGAACAAAATTTTGTAGACGCTGGTCTTGATCCTAAAGAGAGTAGCTTCTCTATCGAGTCTCGACATGTCAAAGATAATCTTGTTCCTCTTAGTCCAAATGTGGTAGACAGTGGTGGCCAGGCCAACCCGCTTAGCTTTAGCTTGCCAACCAGTGCCATGCCCCTTTTTTTTGATATATTTCAAAGCGCTATCGATGGTGGTCATAGCCCTCCTGATACCAAGCCATGTCTTGACCCGTGACCAGAGATAACTATTGATCGTGCAACTGAAGAATAGGTGAGCTATTGACTGGTCAGAACAACCACAAAGAGAGCACCTTCTATCAATGTCCATATAAGTGATTTTATCCTTTGTCTGTAATCTTTTCCTCGCACAAAGCCATAGAATGAAGGACTGCTTTGGAGTGATACAAGAACTCCAAACATCCTTCGCCCAAATCATCTGCTGCCCATGTGTCCTGAAGTAATCATAGGCAATATGATTACTATTATACCATACCGCCATGTTAATAGCCGCCTGATCATGTGACCCTTCACGTTCAAGGATGAACTCACGGATAAACAGAAGCCGCTTGATCAAAGGTGAGTCGTCGTTCTTAGCAAACCAGGTCCAAATATTGTTGTTGTTGTTGAGATACTTGTTATTGATCCATTTAATCCAAAGTGTGTCATTATTTTGATGGATATTCCAAAGGCACTTGGCGAGCAAGGCAAGGTTCCAGGCCTTGAGATCCCTGATTCCGAGGCCTCCATTGGCTTTCGGCCTGGTAAACTCCTTCCATGCAACAAGAGGGTAGTTTGAACGCCACATGAAGGTCCTAAATAGCCCGTAAACTTTCTTACAAACCGCAACAGGCACTGGCAACATTGATAACCAGAAACATTCCACACCTTGGAGGACAGACTTGATGAGTTTAAGTTTGCCCGCATAAGATAAAGTAGCGCTCATCCATGAGTCAGTGTACCCTACAATTTTGTTCACAAAAGGGTCATAGTGAACCAGTCTCATCCTCTCTGGGCAAGGGGAATGACGAGGTAGCGGAAAGGCATAGCTCCGGTCGGCTTAGTAATCGCTTAATATCGCCAGCGTCGTGGTCTGTAATACCAGCCGTGTACAAGCTGGACTTGAGTGCATTGGAACTGAGGCTGAGCAATTCTGGAAATCACGAAGGCAATCCATGAGGATCCAGACGGAAGTAGTGTCCCCTTTTGACATAAGTAGCAAATCATCGGCGAAAGCAATGTGGGTGATCTTTAAGCTTTTGCACTTGGGGTGGTAGTGGAAAACAGGCGTCTGAGTGTTCTTGTTGATCATCCTTGAGAGATATTCCAAGCAAATAACAAATAAGGTAGGGGAGAGAGGGTCCCCCTGTCTGAGTCCCTTTCGGCCCTTAAAATGGTCGTGTAAGCTCCCATTGATAGAAATCGAATATGAAGTCGTGGAGACACATTCCATAATCCAAGCAACGAGTCTCCCCGGGAAATTCAAACCAATCAAAATAGCCGTGAGGAATTCCCAATTTACTGAATCGAAGGCCTTACGGAGATCAACTTTCAGCAAACATCTGCTAGAGACCCTCTTACGGTTGTAACCCCTCAAAAGCTCTTGTGCAAGGTGTATGTTGTCAGACATACTTCTATTCTGGACAAAAGCCGCCTGAGCTGGATCAATGAGGACATCCAAAGCCGTCACCAACCGTGAAGCAATGATCTTTGTGATGACCTTGTACATAATGTTGCAGCATGAAATAGTCATGTAGTCGCCCACCGTTGAGCAGTGGGTAGATTTAGGAATAAGGGCGATGGTAGTGTGGTTGATCTATTTGAGAAGCTTTTCGGAAGTGAAGAACTCTTTAACCGCTTCGCAGAACTCCCCGCCAACGATATTCCAAGTTTTCTTGAAGAAACACGAAGAGTAGCCATCCGGTCCAGGGGCTTTGTCATCCCCAATACCGAATAAAGCCCCATTAATCTTAGCATCCGTGACATTTCTAACAAGGTAATCCCCATGTTCATCCGAGAGGCAATTGTATGAAGATATGACACCAACATCAATAGGCTCGCAAGCGTCCCTAGTTCCATGTAACCCTTTATAATAATTAATGAATTCCGCCGCAACTTGGTCACTGGAGTTCGTAAGAGAGCTATCACTCTTGGTAGTGGCCGCTATAAATTTCCTTTTGGAGTTACGTTTGACCATACCATAGAAGAACTTAGTGCACCTATCACTGTGCTTGAGATGCTCACACTTGGCAAACTGGCTAAGGAAACTCATTTCCGCATCAATAAGAACCATGGACTTGTGCCTTAGCTCGGAAACCCGCGTGTGTAAGTGGTCAAGCTGCGGGTTGCTCAAGGCATCCTGTTGAGCAATATCCAGCTCCTCCTTTTCCCTTTTGACCCGCGTCGAGATATGGGAGAAGTCTTTCTCATTGAGCTGCTTCAAAGGTCCTTTGAGGTAAAGTAACTTCCTGGAAAATCGGAATTGAGCATTGCCATCGATAATTTGCTCCCAAACATCCGTCACAATCCTACCAAAGTGCTCATGAGTAGCCCATATATTGAAGAACTTGAAAGGTCTATTATGCATCATTGGACGATAAAAAATAAAGACAATGCATGACGTATGGTCCGAAAAAGGCCCGGACCGACGGAAATATGCATTTCCTGTTATACCCCGTATTTTCAGAGTATGTACGCAGGGACGTACGTAGGAAATTTCGAACTTCAAGTAGGCTTGGCCGATTTAATTTTGTGCACAACACCCGATTAGAGTCGTTTTTCGACGAAACGTTTTCACAGCTTTCGTAGGGGAATTTCCGGCTATGTCATTTTTAATTTTTGCGGATTTTTTCGAGAGACGAAACATTTTGGACCAACAAGAGGGCGACACTTGTCACCCTCTCATTGGAACACCTTTGGCGGTCAAGCTTGGCCGAAAGTTGGCCATTTTTGTCATGGAGTAGGTAGGATATTTGTGTGTTAGTTGGTTAAGGGGCACTTGGCAAGATCTTGGCCCTACACTTGCCTTGCACTTGGCATGATCTTGGCCATTGGTTGGCCTTCACTTGACCTATAAATACCCACCCCTTTGGAAGACAAATTCATCCACAAATTGCCTAAGTCTTGAAAGCTCTCCTCCCTTCCCTTGTGTTGAGTTCGGCCGAGGCCTTCCCTCAGGCCGAGAGCACCCCCTCTGGGGTGCTAGCCGAGAGTGTACCCCTAGCCTAGTTGCTTCAGATAATACCCCCCTTTTGTGGTATAGAAATACTCTCCAAGTATTGTTATAATGCCCAAATACCTTAGCCGTATACCTTGTAGTATTCTAAGGTTATACCTATACGAAAAGCCCAGAAATACTATTATACTTCCCTTCCGTCACAAAACCGAAACCCTAAGGAAAATCTCCATGGTTAGTTGGAGTAATAAGTAGAAGTTGGTTAGAACTTCTAAGGGTTGTTTGGAGCGGGTCGGAGCGCTCGGAGTAGGAGCTAAACCTTGCTCAGGATCGACATTTAAACTCGGATAATTATGGGCTTATCGAGGTAAATATCTTGTCCCTCTATTGTAATTGGAAATTACATGATTGTTAGACTATATAGTTGAAGTATACTATATATAGAACTGAACGTTGTTATCGGCAATGTCTTTTGACTTAAGCCTGAATATAAGAAACCTTTTCGAAAGAAGAGTACTGAACTGTAATTACATAGGACTGTATTACAGTAGACTTGTGTAGCTTTTCTGTGAGGTAGAATTGTGCACGTCCGGTTAGATGTATGAACCCCCCCCCTGGTTGGCTTGATAGCCGGCCTCGATAGAGGAGGAGATTTACGCCATGCGCGGGGAGTCTCCGAATTTTCGGTAGAATGTTCTACGATGAGGTCTAAATGTTAATAAGCGCCTTGTGGCCTTATAGGTTGAAGTACTACGTGTGGCGCGATCTACTTGACTTAAGGAGTAGCCGACGGTTGGAGGTACTTGGAGCGTTTTGCTATTAGTCGATAATCGTCGCGAGGTATGTGAACCTCTTCCTATCTCTTCTAGCATGATATGTGTGAACTATGTAGTGCGGTAGAGACGAAGTGCTAAATGTATTTGATTGGTTTAAAACATAAAGTGTTATAACGGCTTTATGGGAAGTTGGTTATAACAGCTTTATGTTGGTAAGAAAATACTTGTGGTTTTGAAAAGGTAACTGATTTGAACTATAACTGGCTTGTTATGTGTTAATAAAGAACTTGAAGTATTTCAAAAGATTTTTGAATCATTTCAAAGAAGAAGTAATACTTGGTTTTGAAAACTTAAGAGTTATACTAGCTTTATGGGAAGTTGGGTAATAACGCTTAAGAATGTTTTCTTGATTTGGAAATCGAATGTGTATCGACAAACCATCGCAGTTAATAAAAGGAAATGTTTTGTGATTAAGTATTATTAAAACCAAGAGAAACTTCCATCCGCATAAGCTAAGATGAGACAAAATGACATTTCCTAGATCATGGCTGCTTAATAAGATTGATTATAAACAAGAATAATCTACTCACTTATAAGACATAGGTTTCTCAAAACGTTTAAAGGAGAATTATGTTTTAAAGGATTTAAAACTATGAACTACGAAACCCTTTCTAAAATGAGAAACTTGAGCATTTGAAATTAGGCAAACTTGAACGTTTGGAAAATAAGGTTGTTACTTGATTTTACAAAGGAAAGCATTTTGGTTTACTTAACAATGTTAGTCACTCTAATTTTATACTACGGGTATCGAGTGACCTTTGTAAAATAAATGGATCTTAAAAGGAATTTAACGTACGTAGTACTTTAGGGTTAAAATCCGGACTTTGACATAAAATGAAAGTACCTTGAGTGGTGTATAACTTGCCTATGCTTATCGTTATGAAACTTGACCATGTTACGTGTGATAGCCTTGTTGTGCAAATATTGTGTTCTACTCGACTACCGGTTCATCCGGGAATGTATTTCACTTGATTACCGGTTCATCCGGGAATGTATTTCACTTGATTACCGGTTCATCCGTGAATGTATTTCACTTGATTATCGGTTCATCCGGGAATGTATTTCACTTGATTACCGGTTCATCCGGGAATGTATTTCACTCGACACGGTTCATCCGGAATGTATTTCACTCGACTACCGTTCATCCGGAATGTATTTCACTGACTCCGGTTCATCCGGAATGTATTTCATCGACTACCGTTCATCCGGAATGTATTCCACACGCTTCTATATTGGGTCCATAAGATGGGCCGAGACTGATATCGTATCACATGATTTGTACCTAGATCGCCGGTGAGGAAGGAGCTCCACGCATGAGGATGACTTTGAGGCGTGAGTCCACGACTTGACACATCGTTATTTATTGTGAATCGTAGTTTGGTTATCATACATGTCTCCTGCTTTATATAGACTACTATGATTTCATTTACGTTATTTATTTCGCCACATACTCGGTACTGTATCGACCTCTTCGGGGCTGCGTTCATGCCGCAGTAAAGTTACATCGCCGTGATCCTCGCTCTTAGGGTCACGCTCAAAGATTTGGGAAAGCTCCGTTTCTCGGAGGCTTATCTTCGTATAGTCCTCGCTGATTGTAGGTGCTACATTCGTGGTATGGCGGCCCCGTCCCGTCGTTGTTGTCATATTATTCGTAGAGTGCAGAGTAATCTTTTTGTGGGCAGAATTTGTAAGAGGTTGTAATCGCTCAAATTGCTATTTATATATATACCAAGGTAACCGTTTTTAGTTAGCTGTCTTCTTATTTCACCGCCATATTACATTGGTTTCATGTATTGTCTTTATGTTCACTGATTACTGATGTTGTGTCACTAGGGTGCCCGGTAAGGCACGATCGCGCCCGGATTCGGTCGTGACAAAAGTGGTATCGAGCGATTAATCCTCGGAAAGTGTCTACGCATCAGATCCGGAGAGTCTTGATTATCGTGTGTTGTGCACCACATCAATAATCGGAGGCTATATGATATTTAGGATTGGTTTCTATTCTTCTCACTCGAGATCGTGCCTTAGAGCCGTGTTGTAAGTTAGACCTCCGACGTATTTCTTTCCCTTACCGCTATGCCTCGCGTAGGCAAACCCGCCCGTGAGGCGCGCAATGGCGAGCCGCGAGTAGAGTTCGGAGGGTTGCGAGGCACAGCCCAATCATTACCTAGGGTAGTGCTTCATTCGGGATTTCGCGACATCACTAGCCCCCAGAGTTTAAGCACGGCGACGGCAGCTTCTTCGCGCCATGATATGTGAACCTTCGCCCACGATCGAACAGAGAATTTAGATTGCAAAGAGGCAACCTCGCATTAGCCTTGAGTTTGGCTACCGGAGAGTATACCGATGTATCGCGAGTCTTGATGACTACCAGAAGGTTGTGCAAGAGTAATCCTTGATTAGGCTTGAGCATGGCCTGTATGCGGGCTTATGCGCGCAGCCGGGCGGACGTAGATCGACAGGTTAACGGGCGACGAGAAGAGGCCAGAGCAAAGAAGGTCCTTTTGGTGACTTTCGAGGCGAGTCACCTCACCAGTAGATTAGATTATGCACATCCACCAGTGCAGAGAGGTCCTCCACGGGGTTCAGGACGTTCGGGGTATGCAGGGGTTGGTCGGAGCCCCAGATCTTCCGGTTCCGCGATGTGACGTCATCCCGGGAATGTCGTCCTTTAGTTGGGTATCGTTGTACCTATGACCGTCGTGGTCCGATGTTGAGAGAGTGTCCCGTAGGAGGACTCACCTTCAGATCGATGGGTAGTTCGTCATCTTCCTAGCATGCCACTGCAGGCGAGTTAGATTAGGACGACTAAGGGGAGTGAAGCGGTAGATGCAGGCATACCTTTAACCCTCTAGAGTTTTGTTTACGTGATAAGGTGAGTATACCTTAAGTGCTATGTTCTGATAGCAGTGTGCTAGTTGTGATTAGAAATCATGGTGGGTTAACCGAGTAAGATTTGGGGGATAGAGAAAGTGTGAGCCTTAGAGCTTTATACGTAGAGACCTTAGAGGTAAGGCCATCTCGAGTAAAAGACGTATGTTTATGTTTGATCCTTATAGGAGTGCATAGTGCACGTGAGCTATGTTTGTGGGATAAGTCCCTGAGTAGTGTGGAATGAAAGAGGGTAGTTGAGCTAAGAAGACCGCTAGGTTTTCGTAACGTGATTAGTGAGAGTTTTCCTTCGGAGAGCTAGCGTTTAGCGCGTTACCGGGTCGGGTTGAGGCCACGTTGCGGGTCAACCCGCGGCATGTATGGTGGTGGGGTCAGTTTGTGGTGGTCCCGCCTTGTGGTAGGGTCACGAGGGTGTTAGGCCCAAGTTTAGTTGACCAAACAGACGAGTTCGTGGACGCGTTCGACCGGTGGTCGGGCGATGGGGCAGCCCATCGTGTTCTTCTGGGACCGTTCACTCGGCGATGTTGTTGTATCAAAAGGTTGTCAGGCTGCACGGGGTGCCTACCTTCACCTTATGGCAGACAGTGGAGCCCAGGGTACGACTGTTTTTGTTTCTGGAAGTTTTACCAAGCAGGGTTAAGAACTCAGGTGAGTCTCGACCGCGTTCGCCTCGGGGCGGTGTGTGGATTTGGGGTAGTTGTGGGGATTGTTGTCTCTGTGGAGAGTGTTTAAGCTACCATTTCGATGTTCGGATGTCGCCTTATGAAGCCTTGTAGGGCGGATGTAAGTCGCCGGCCGATTGGTTCGATGTTGGCAAGATTCGATAGTTGGTTGAGCTTGTTCCAATGATCGTGGATGTGGTAGAGCTTGTCTAGAAGAGGTTCCGCACCGGAGAAATCGTGGATAATCGGCGACGACGCTAGAGTTGAGCCGACGGTCGGTCTTCTTGAAAGTACCACCCGGATAGGTGTGACGAGTTTTGGAAAACAGGGGGAACTTAGCCCGAGTTACTTTGGGCCTTTTGAGTTCATGTGAAGAATAGGCCAGGTTGATTATATGTTAGCTTTTGCCGTCCGACTTAGGAGACAGTATGTCCGGTCTTTCGTATTGTTATGTTCGGGAAAGTATCGAAGATCCATCCAGAGTATTCCCAGTTAATGATGACCACGTTAGAGATGGTAACCCCGAGTTTTGGAAACTGAAGCAGTATCAGAGATGTGGTAAGAGTTCGAGTGTACGACAGCCTCAGGGATCGCATGCAGCCCGGTACCATTTGTTGGGTCGCGAGCAAGGCTCGCAACAAAGTGACAAAAGTGGTATCATTTTGGTGATGTTAGAGGTGTTTTCTCGTGGACTTGGATGTAAGCATTTTGCGCAAATTGTTTCTGTGGCCAGGTGTGGCAGGATTGATTCTCGTAAGTATAGTAGTGAAGACTATACTGGCGCACGTTTGTTTTGGGACTTGAAGGAACATTCGGGACGAATGTTTCTAAGGAGGGGAGAATGTTATACCGTATTTCCAGTATGTACGCAGGGCGTGCGTAGGAAATTTCAAACTTCAAATAGGCTTGGCGATTTAATTTTGTGCACAACACCCGATTAGAGTCGTTTTAGACGAAACGTTTTCACGACTTTTCGTAGGGAATTTCCGCTATGTCGTTTTAATTTTTGCGGATTTTTCCGAGAGACGAAACATTTTGGACCAACAAGAGGGCAACACTTGTCACCTCTCATTGGAACACCTACGGTCAAGCTTGGCGAAAGTTGGCCATTTTGTCATGGAGTAGGTAGGATATTTGTGTGTTAGTTGGTTAAGGGCACTTGGCAAGATCTTGGCCTACACTTGCCTTGCACTTGGCATGATCTTGGCCATTGGTTGGCCTTCACTTGACCTATAAATACCCACCCCTTTGGAAGACAAATTCATCCACAAATTGCCTAAGTCTTGAAAGCTCTCCTTCTCCCTTCCTGTGTTGAGTTCGGTAGAGGCCTTCCCACATGTGGCCGAGAGAGCACCCCTCTGTGGGTGCTAGCCAGAGTGTACCCCCTAGCCTAGTTGCTTCGTATAATACCCCCTTTTGTGGTATAGAAATACTCTCCAAGTATTGTTATAATGCCCAAATACCTTAGCAGATACCTTGTAGTATTCTAAGGTTATACCTATACGAAAGCCCAGAAATACTATTATACTTCCTTCCACAAAACCGAAACCCTAAGGAAAATCTCCATGGTTAGTTGGAGTAATAAGTAGAAGTTGGTTAGAACTTCTAGGGTTGTTTGGAGCGGGCCTGAGCGCACGAGTAGAGCTAAACCTTGCTCGGGATCGACATTTAAACTCGGATAATTATGGGCTTATCGAGGTAAATATCTTGTCCTCTATTGTAATTGGAAATTACATGATTGTTAGACTTTATAGTTGAAGTATACTATATATAGAACTGAGCGTTGTTATCGGCAATGTCTTTTGACTTAAGCTGAATATAAGAAACCTTTTCGAAGAAGAGTCTTGAATCAGTAATTACATAGACCGTATTACATGAGACTTGTGTAGCTTTTACGCGAGGTAGAATTGTGCACGTCGGTTAGATGTATGAACCCCCGGTTGGCTTGATAGCGGCCTCGATAGAGAGGAGATTTACGCGGCCATGTGGGGAGGTCTTCACGAATTTTCGGTAGAATGTTCTACGATGAGGTCTAAATGTTAATAAGCCTTGTGGCCTTATAGGTTGAAGTACTACGTGTGGCGCGATCTACTTGACTTAAGGAGTAGCCGGTTGGAGGTACTTGAGCGTTTGCTATTAGTCGATACTCGTCGCGAGGTATGTGAACCTCTTCCTATCTCTTCTAGCATGATATGTGTGAACTATGTAGTGCGGTAGACGTCAAGTGCTAAATGTATTTGATTGGTTTAAAACATAAAGTGTTATAACGGCTTTATGGGAAGTTGGTTATAACGACTTTATGTTGGTAAGAAAATACTTGTGGTTTTGAAAAGGTAAGCGATTTGAACTATAAGCGGCTTGTTATGTGTTAATAAAGAACTTGAAGTATTTCAAAAGATTTTTGAATCATTTGAAAGAAGAAGTAATACTTGGTTTTGAAAACTTAAGAGTTATACTAGCTTTATGGGAAGTTGGGTAATAACGCTTAAGAATGTTTTCTTGATTTGAAATCGAATGTGTATCGACAAACCAACGGCGTTAATAAAAGGAAATGTTTTGTGATTAAGTATTATTAAAACCCGATGAAACTTCCATCCGCATAGAAGCTAAGATGAGACAAAATGACATTTCTAGATCATGGTCGCTTAATAAGATTGATTATAAACAAGAATAACCTACTCACATAAGACATAGGTTTCTCAAAACGTTTAAAGGAGAATTATGTTTTAAAGGATTTAAAACTATGAACTACGAAACCCTTTCTAAAATGAGAAACTTGAGCATTTGAAATTAGGCAAACTTGAGCGTTTGGAAAATAAGGTTGTTACTTGATTTTACAAAGGAAAGCATTTTGGTTTACTTAACAATGTTAGTCACTCTAATTTTATACTACGTGTCGAGTGACCTTTGTAAAAGAAATGGATCTTAAAAGGAATTTAACGTCACGTAGTACTTTAGGTTAAAATCGGACTTTGACATAAAATGAAAGTACCTTGAGTGGTGTATAACTTGCCTATGCTTGTCGTTATGAAACTTGACCATGTTACGTGTGATAGCCTTGTTGTGCAAATATTGTGTTCTACTCGACTAGGTTAAATCCGAATGTATTTCACTTGATTAGGTTCATCCGAATGTATTTCACTTGATTACCGGTTCATCCGAATGTATTTCACTTGATTACGGTTCATCCGGAATGTATTTCACTTGATTCCGGTTCATCCGAATGTATTTCACTCGACTAGGTTCATCCGGAATGTATTTCACTTGACTACAGGTTCATCAGGAATGTATTTCAGCGACTACAGGTTCATCCGGAATGTATTCCACACGTTTCTATATTGGGTCCATAAGATGGGCCGAGACACGATATCGTATCACATGATTTGTACCTAGGCTGGCGGTGAGAGCTCCACGTGAGGATGACTTTGAGGCGTGAGTCACGACTTGACATATTTGTTATTTATTGTGAAGCGTAGTTTGGTTATCATACATGTCTCACGCTTTATATAGACTACTATGATTTCATTTCTGATGTTATTTCGGTTCACATACTCTTTTTGTTATCTTGACCTCCTTGGCTGCGTTCATGCTGAGTAAAGTTACATCGATCGTGATCCTCGCTCTTAGGTCACGATTCGGCGTTAGGAAAGCTCCGTTTCTCGGAGGCTTATCTTAGTATAGTCCCTGTTGATTGTAGGTGCTTACATTCAGGGTATGACGGCCCTGTCCGTCGTTGTTATCATATTATTCGTAGAGGTATGTAGTAATCGTTGTGCAGAATTTGTAAGAGGTTATGCTTGTTCAAATTGCTATTTATATATATCTTGAAGGTAACCGTTTTAGTTACTTTGTCTTCTTATTTCACTATCATATTACATTGGTTTCATGTATTGTCTTTATGTTCCGCTGATTACTCTGATGTTGTGTCACTAGGGTGCCCGGGGTAAGGCACCAGTCGCGGGCCCGGATTCGGGTCGTGACATTTCCATACCAGCCCGCATATAACCAATGGGCGTTAATGTGGGCCTTGTCAAGCTTGCTCAAAGTACTGCTGCGATTGAAAGCGAACTCGCATCCCGTCGAAGATAAATCCGTGAGGCTTAGATCTCGGCAACAATCAACAATATCTTTCGTGTCATAGCTGGTGATGGGTGCCATGTTGAAACACTCATCCTCCTTCATAACCGTGTTGAAATCCCCAATAACAAGCCACGACATAGTCATGAGGGTCCCGTACTCTCTCAATTTCTCCCATAATCCCCGTCTATCAAGAATCGTGTGTAGCTCGTAAACAAAAGTGACTTGAAGTCTCTTGGAGGAGATAGCACAAGTGACATCGCAATGAATGGCTTGCGGGTTGATGTCAAGCACTTGCAAGATGACTTTGGCCGGGTTGAATAAAATAAATATCCTCCCTGTCGGATGATTTGTAAAGTTATCCAACACCTCCCAGTTGCAAAATTTAGAAGTCCAGAAACGTTTAAGAGTCGAGTTGTTGAGTTTAGATTCCAAGATACCAAAGATGTCAATGTTGTTCTCACGCACCACAGAGCAAATCTCCTTTTGCTTGGAGGGGCGGTGCAGGCCCCTTATATTCCATGAGGCAATGATCATTTCGATAACGGAGGGGGAATAGTCCCCTTCGTGCTATCTCCATAAGTAATAATAGAGTTGATGCCACCATAAGTACCCTTCTTTTTAGTGGAAAGGGTTGTCATTCTGCTCAAGGGTATAGGCAAACTTTGTCCACTATTATTAGTCTTAGCTTTTGCCCTCGTCCTCGCGCCCACTTGCCCCTCCTTGGTCCCTTCAGAGTTCGGCCTTTCCCAACCTTAGCCGAAGGCGAAAGGTTGGGCTTCCAAATCTGTCGACCGCCAACTTGGTTACTGTGTCCCATGGTGGCCACCGATATCCATAACTATTGAACTACGCGTTGTCCGCGGGTTGTCTATCTGCGTCGATGTCGTGCTTAGCTATATGATAAGTGAACTATGCTAAACACAGAGAGCAAGAACGCACGAGTTAAATAGAACAAGTACAAACACATATTCTATCACGTGAAAAAGGCTGCAACAGAGCAAAGGAATCAGGTCAACAAACTTGCAGCTATTGTAAGACATGTACAGAGGAAGAAAATGTGAATCAATCAAGCAAATGCAGAAGAAGAAATAGATGTAGTAGAGGCAAACGTAGACACATGAACATAGATTGCAAATATGTATGTCAATGCAAAACTAGGTTATCAGGTGCAGGCGTAGACCTGTCCAAAGTTCATGTCGGGCCGGGTCAGTGTCGGGTCAGGTGGTTTTTTTATTTCTACTTGCCCTACCCTAGCCCGAACCTGACCCTATTTTTTAAAAAAATTGGACTATCACGACTCATTCTGCAAAACAAACAAAAACGAGGTAATTTGGCACAGTCGAGTCGTGGGACCCATTTTTTTTTGTTATTTCTAAAATTGAATTTCCAAACTGAAATTGACATTCACACCTCTGATACCACAAAATTAAATGCGTTAAAATCTATTGTATATCGCGAGATTTGTAGTGAAGAAAAGTAAAATTAGAAATCGATTTAGGGGAAACGTCAAATCGATTGTGAAGATGGACGATTTTCCACAAATTGACGTTGCCAAACCGCCTTGTGGCAGTTTGGGCGGCCCCATCTCGAAAAAATACGTGAAATCAAAAAAACAATTGGGTCAAACGGCCGTCCGAGCACATAGTTATGACCATTTAAAGTTTCACCAATTTACAACACATATATTTTATGTTAATGCTTCACATTAAAACATAAAGCCTACATCACATTTATTCTTAATACATATAA
Organism: Przewalskia tangutica; assembly: GCA_029844215.1. Taxonomy (NCBI): domain Eukaryota; kingdom Viridiplantae; phylum Streptophyta; class Magnoliopsida; order Solanales; family Solanaceae; genus Przewalskia; species Przewalskia tangutica. The sequence continues at coordinate 116,470,816 of CM056722.1, forward strand.
ATATTAATAAAGGAAAAATAATATAAATTATATTAAAAAGATTTAGTGGCGGGTCGGGCCGGGTCAAGTGGGTAAAAATATCTGACCCTAGCCCGACCCTATATATCATCGGGTCCCATTTTTTCGGGTCAGAATGGGCCGGGTCAAGTGGGTAAAAATATCTGACCCTATATATCATCGGGTCCTCGCTTTTTCGGGTCGGGTGGCTCACAGGTCAGATATTAGCCGACTATTGCTTTTGGTGGGCCCCAGGCATGGGCGAGTCTGAAGGTGCAGGTAATGAATGATTCGAGAGTGAAAATGTGGACTAGTAAAGTGAACTGGGTCTATGAGCTTGTTCCATCATAGGAGCAAATCATGATGGATAGAACAAGCATGAATAAAACTAAATCGGCCTATCCTAAAGAGCCAGCAGGGCTGAATGTGATACATGGTAGAACGGAGTGATCAAGAAAAAAATTCATATTTTTTATAAAATGTTTATAAAAATAAAAAATAGAAATTTGAGAATGTGGTAGGCGCGGGGAGGGGAGGTAAGTGTCACGACCCGAACGTCGGGCCCGCGACTGGTACCCTACCTAGGCACCTTTCTACCCATTTATCCCGTGTAACCCGCGGAAGATAAAGATACTCATCATTTTTTTAAACGAAGCAAAGGCAAAGTCGGCAAGGCCGCCGCTATATATATATAAGCCAAAACGAAACTACACTGTACACGAGTCCAATCCCACACATGAATACAAACCTCTAAGAGTTTGAACAATATACTATGACGGGACAAGGCCCCGCCGTACCCATAAATGTACAAAAAACCTTTACTGAAAGATCATTACCAAAATGATAAACTCCCGAACAATGGAGCTATCCCAAAACTCTGAGCAAGGATCCTACACTTGCAGATCACCAAACTACGTACCTAAATCTGCGGCATGAACGCAGCCCCCCGGAGAAAGGGGGTCAGTACGAAAAATGTACCAAGTATGTGAAACAATAAATCATAAATGATATTATAACGAGCGAAGCAGATAACAAGAGACAAGTATAATAATCAAATACGATTACAACATGCCTTCAAGATATGAAATCCATGTCAAAATTATGGGCGTCATCCGTATAAACAAATATTATCATGGGAGTTGAACCCGAACATTATACACAAATACTGCCCTGTAAGGTATTATGTCCGGCCCTATCTAGGACGCGATAAAGTCAATAAGGTATTGCGCCCGCATGCGGGGCGGTAAAGTCAATAAGGTATTGCGCCCATCCGGGATGCGGTAAAGTCAATAAGGTATTATGTCCGCCACGGAGCGGTAAAGTCGATAAGTCAAATAAGGTATTACGCCCATTCTTCGTGACACGATGCCCGTTAAGGTATCTTTGTCAGGCCCGTTACGGGACGGTCCAAATATAAAAGAATGTACACGTATAGCTATCACAAGCAACTATGTACAATTTAAATCATCTTGACTCTCATTATCACAAATAGAATGAACTATCATTTTAGAAGAACTCGAGGCATTATCACGTCTTGTAATATTAGGAATTGAACCCAAAGTACTATATACGTCCACCGTACATTCCTTTCCTTTATAATAAATCCTTTGACTCTCAATGAACCAAAATAAAATAACTTTCATTTAGACAACCCAAAGTACTATCAAGAGAATATATATAACAATCGTTCATTTTTAAAACCCCAAGTACTATCAAGAGAATAGATATAACAATCTTTCATTTTAGAAACCCCAAATACTATCAAGAGAATAGGTAAACAACTTCCTTTTTATAAAACGCAAAGTATTATCAAGAGAATGGATATAACAATTTCCTTTTTGTAAAACTCAAAGTATTATCAAGAGAATGGATATAATAACTTCCTTTTTGGAACTCAAAGTACTATTAGTGAAACAGATAGAACACTTCTATTTTGGAAACTCAAAGTACTATTAATGAAGTACATCATTAAGGAGTAGGATTTCACTCCCTTTATAACAAGGAATCATGCTAGAAGAAGAAAAGATAGTTCACATACCTTTTTGGCGACTAACCAACTCTACAATATAGAATACGTCTCAATGTACTTTAACCTATAACGACAATAACACGCATATCAACACGTGCTCACTAAAGTAGGTTAACACCAAGTAAAGGTTCTCCTTTTTCTATGGAAATTTAGGCGACACTTCCCTATAAATCGTACTTTTCCACCTTTCCAAGGCCCAAATTCAACAACAATCAAGCCCATTTAAGGCACAATCAAAACAGAACCAAAGGGATTACACTCCTACTTGGCGTGTAAAATTCGGCCCTTAATCGATACAAAATCCGTAAAAATCCGCAATTCCATACAATAATGGTAAAATGTGAAGTCTTTTAACACCCTTATTCCTTAGGACTTTCATTGGCAATTTTACCACATTAATCATGCATGTTGACAACTGAATTTCCAGCATATACACGCCACAAAACAGTCCATAAAAACTACACGACAATATCCAACAGTTTTATAGATTCCACAGCCAACAACTACAATCCGATAACTCTTTCCTTAATCCATTTTATTCCACTTCAAGTTCCAACACTTCTATATATGGTATAACAACTTATCTACAACAATATTACTCCATTTTTAACATGCAATATGTGAAGATAACAACAACAATAACCAACAAACTCCGAAGATCGAAAGTTGCCTATTACCAACGTAAAAAATAGTCCAAACACTTTTTAATCGTCATTATTCTTAACACGTGCTCATGTACTAACCATAATAACATGTAATATCTAATTACTTCAAGAGGAAGAAGTGTTCTTACCAAAAATTTCCCAAAAAGCCGTGACTATGCCCTAAGGTTTTTGGCCCGCAGTTTTCGTTTTGCTCCACTTCTTCAAGTTTCAATCACACATGTATCCTCTACAATCTTATAACCAACTTCCCTTCTTGTTTTACTTCCAAAAAGTCGACGAACAAGCTAGGGTTTTAATGGTCATTCTCGGCCCAAATGGATTCTTGGAGGGTTTTGGAGAGTTAACTTGATTTAAGACTTGATTAGGGTTCTTAATCTAAGATAATAACTTGTCTTTGATCTTCACTTTCCTTCGAAATCTATGGCTAATAAAAGAAGAGATAAAAAGAGTTGGAGAAGATGAGATATTATGAGACCTTTAAGTCTTGCATCCATATCTTTATAGTTAAGTCTTGCAAGACAAGTTGGGGAGGGACACATGTCTCCCTCTCATTGGCCAAAATTCTTTCCCTTTAAAAATATCTAGATATTGTCCAAAATATCTTAAAATCGAATGGCCCCGCGAAATTGTGAAATTCTCGGCGCCCCGTAATATCAATTCAATTTTTAGTAATCGATACTAAGTCCATAAATTCAATTAGAAGTATTAAACTTCAAGTTAATAATTTTTTCGTCGCCACATTTTTCTGAAATTTTCCTTAAGAAAATGTAATAATTATTTCCTTCCAAAATTCTAATCTTAAATCCTTAATCACGTTCTCAATTAGTAGCCCTGGTATTACGACGTGTAACAGTAGGTAAGGAATTTGAGGATGGGGTAGTGGCATGGGGTGGAGGGGGTAGGGGGAGGAGATAAGAAAAAAAATCATATTTTTAATAATTTTTTTATAAAAGTAAAAAAATATGAAATATAAGATTTGGGTAAACAATAGAATAGTAGATGAGTTACTTTGGACTAATGTAATGGGTTGATTTGAGTTGTTCAAGATGAATGAGTTAAGTTGGGCTAAACTTAACTCATTTAATAGTATGTCAATGCCCAAATCCATTAAAATATGGGTGGGTTGAGCGGGTCAATTGGACTTGGGTCTAATTTGTCACCCCTATATCCGGACTATTTCCTTAATGTATGGCTTGGCATAATCTTCAGCTGAGAAAGTAGTATGAACAAGTAGAAAATGAGCTAATTTTGTAATCCTATCAACGATAACCCAAATGAAATCGAACTTTCTGTATTAGGAATCATGAGGGTGATCTTATTTGTTCTAAAGGGAGAAAGCTATCTGATTCAACAAACATGTATGCAGAAGCAGTGGAAATCAAAGAAAGACTGGAATGGTGTGTTGATATGCAACTGTTACCAGTGATTCTGGAGACGGACTCTCTAGACATGAAGAATATGTTAGATGGTATGTGGAAAATATCTTGGAGTGTGAATATGGAGATCAATGTAATTAACAGACTGAGAAGAGAAGTAGATGTTCAGATCATGCATGTGCTCAGAGAAGGGAACGCACTAGCAGACTATTTTACTAATCTTGCTTTTGATTTTTGCAGGTACATTTCAGTTTAACTCATTTCTGGAGCTAGCTATTGATGGAAGAAAGTTACTCTACTTTGATAAACATCACACTTCACATATCAGAATAAGAACTATAAAAAGAAAAGAACCTGACTGTAGAAGTGCACTAGTTGTGTATAACATTGAATTTGTATAAGATGAGTTGACTCAATCACATATCTATCCTAGTGTGTGGTATCAACATCATGGATGTTCAATCTACTAGAATGGAACTATGGATGAGAAGGTCTTGTCTATAAATTGATTCACTATTCCAGATATTGTTGTTCAAAGTTTAAAGAGCTGAAGATGAAAGAATGCATATCAGACTAGTCTTGCCTGAAGAAGATTCAGTTGGTTTAGATTCTATTGCATCTGGTTAGAGCTTTGAGTTGTTCTCATCTGAAATCAAGCCAAGGCAACTAATCAGTCTGGATTATTCATCTTCCTGTTCATTTTGCTTATTGCTTTTTAGAACTTGGATTGTTTCCAAGTTATTTTCTATTTGTTTCTTCCTCTTCTGTGTTAAGACTATTCTTTTTTTTAATGTTATACACAACTAGTGCACCTCTGAGGTGGCCTTTGGTTAAAAAAAGTGGTGTATACCTCATGATAAAGATTAGGTCCAGAAGCCAGCAAAAACTCATAAATTCCATGCAATTTCTTAATTGGATGATTTATTTATCGGACTGACTCAAAATTCTTTTAGAGAAACTCTAATTTATAAGTTTATCTTAGAAGTTCAATATTTTCATTTCATAATTTACACCAAAAAACATTTAGTGATCGTATTGCCGCTATTTTTGACAGCTAACAATTGGGTTAATTTACATCATATTCCAACTTCAATACATCCATCGCATCCTGTATTCTTCATGTCTTTTTGTAGTATGACGATATGAACCACAAATTCTTTTATTGGTGATATTCAATTGTTCAAAGTAGTGGATCTATTTGATGGAAAGATTGTTCAAAAGACAAACTTTTTTGTTGGTATTTGATATTAAATTATCATATTAAATAGCGGACAGAGGAATTCAATAAAGGAATGAAATGTTTTATCTTTAATTTGGATAACACAGTATTGAAATAACAAGTATTTTCTAATTTACGGCAACACAAGAACATGGAGATATAAATGCAATCCTTGTCCTAAAAGGAGAACAATCAAACAACAGAATCAATCCTTATACACAAATTCAATCATAGTTTTTTCTTCCCACGCAACATTAACTAAACCAAATATATAGATAACTTAAGAAATGGAAAATCTTCTCCTCCTAGGCTTAGTAATATCTACAGCCCCATCATCAATATTGGAAGTGTCTTTTGATCCATGCTTAAACGGATTCAACTTCCCCAAAGTTTTGGACATAGATGAAAAGAAGGTTGTCTTCTTCAAACTCCCTTTATTAGCTGAAGTACTACTTGTAGCACTAGTTGTTTTCTGTATATCTGATATATACATCTTCATCTTCAACAATTCAGTTCTTAGAGCTTCGTTCTCCTTCACAAGAGAAACGTCGGCTTGTAATTGGTTCCTTGTAGCCATGGCTTCGGGCTGCTTGTTAGTATCATCTGTGTCACTCCTTATCTTGAGTTGATCGAAGTAAAGAGCATGAAGGACTATTTGCACAGGCAAACGTTTGTTTTGAGAAGCATGCACTCTGGCTTCATACGATAGTTTCAGTGAATCCATCACACTGCACACTTTCTCTCTTTCAATTTCTTCCAAATGTGGATGTACCTGCAATTTCACCACAAAATCAACCCAGTTAGATCTGTATGAAATGTAGATATCTTTTACTTTCAGTCATTTATAACGAGAAATCCTTTTTATGCTCTCCTTAACATGAAAGTTTAGATAACAACAAAAAAAAAATATGACCTTCAAGTAGATATCGACAGCTCTGTAAAGATCATCATCAGTCTTTCTGGCTCCCTTAGGAACCAAAATAGCAATTCCATTGAATTTTGATATACTGAGATCCCCAAAAGTAGCAATTTCACCAAGATACGCGTCAACGGTCTTTGCAACTCTTTGCGTCGCTGTGGAACAGACTTCTCCAAAATCACCACCATTAAACAACGCTACACTCTTCTCTTTCTCCATAAACCCAGAAATGATTCTCCTCACACTCTCAAGATCAAATAGTCTTTCTCCATCATAAGTAAAAGACAACACCAGTAGATCATCTACGGTCACATGTTCTAAAATGGCTGATATTCTTTTTTCCAATTCATTCTTGCAACTATTGGCTGCTCTTAAGAAAATAGCTGTACGCAGGAGACAACACAAGAAATTGATTGGGAAAGCTACTTTCTCGGCTGGTAAGAGAGTGACAATTGACTCGAGAAGTTCCCGTTGATGCATTCTGATGTCGGAATCCTCTGGTTCGACTAATCTGGTGCCATTTCCTGAGTGATCACGTACAAGATCACGAAGAGACCTCTTTGTATATGTGATTATAGCACTTGCTATTGTTAACGCCTTTGCTCCACGACCTTTCATTGCAACCATGATTCTCTCGAAAAATGCTACGTCTAAGATGGTTAACTCTTCCGTCCACCAATTTGGTGGTGATCTATGAAATTCGCTTCAACCCCTGCCTCCAAAAAATTAAAAATAGATAACCCAATATCTTTTAAATTTTCACTGATCTGTTCAGATTTGCACTTCTTTTTAAAGATAGTATAAAGTACTAGAATCATCTAACATTTTAAACTTTTAAATGAGTTAGATCTAATAATTCAACATGATGTTAAAATAGACAAATTCTAGATTTCAAAGAATGTCCTATCTATACATAGCTTCTCCTTCTCAACTATTCTATAAAGCTTTTAATATGTGCCAAAAATCATTTAAAAAATATATATATATGTTTCATGTCTAATCAAACATCACCGTAAAAATGAAAGGGATGAGTAATAAAAAGTTTTTTCACTCTAACGGGTCAACTTTTAAATGAACGGATCATTAGAGTAGAGATCTGAAGTACCTTAGCACTGGCGATTTCAACACATTTCTGAACAATCTTGAGGTCCTGTGCAAGGGGAAGAAGATTTTCACAAGACTTTAATACGACAAGTGCACCAGAAAGGCTCGTCAAGGCAACTTGAGCAAGAAAATCTTCTGTCCGGCTAGCGAGATTGTTGTCGCAGTATTTATCAGTCATTTGAAGGTACTCAGCAGCACAACGAAGAGCAGCTACGTTATGAACTGTTATCTCAAAGTTGACTCCGTAGCAGAACTTAGCTGCCTTTTCAAAGATCTCAGACCCTCCAGGAATATCGGACAAGTTTATCCTCGTTAGATCAGTTTCTTTAGTCTCAAGTATAAGTTTCCTTATGTAGTTGCTCTTTGCCACTAGCATGAACTGACATGACAAAACAATTATACCCATATCAGAATAACAAGAAAAGTTAACTTTAATACGGATTCTATGAGTTCAATTGTTTCCACTCAGAAGTATGTACTAGATCCTGAATTTATATCTAATTCTAATTATATATGATGAGCAGCTAATAACTTATTAACGTACGTACCTTGTGAAGATTAAAGTTTGCTTCACCTACTTCAACGACAACATCAGTTGGAATTTCTTGGGAAAAAACCCTGTAACATGGAATATAACGTTAACACAAACAGAGACATCTGAAAACATGCGGAAAAGGAAAAAAGATAAATGATGGTGAGTTTGGGGGGATAGAGATAGTACCATTGGCCAGTTCTTTCCATAGCAAGAGAGAGTCTATTGGTATTCTTGATAGGAGCAGCCATGTGAGAGAAGCTTCAATGTTTAGTGCATTAGGGGGAAAGCTTTATAGGATAATAAAACTAAGGGTCTAATTATAGGATATAGAGAGAGAACAATATGGTTTATCTTGATGTGGCTTTTTCATCCAGTTTATTTCTACTTTTAACAGTTTTAAGTTGTATCTACTCTGCCTTTTCGGACAACAACTAATTAATCATAGTAAAAGCTATCACGTTTTCGATCTGTTCAACTTGGAATCTTTTCGCTTTTACAGTCGCTTCTTGTTCTTTTTTTCACGTTCGATCTTGACTTGTTTCTCGGATCTTTCCAGATATAGGGGAGTTCGTTTTCATCAAATAAACGAGAACATTGTCAAATCATCTACGTAAAATTCTCTGAATGTCGTCATAGTTAATATTTAAAACAACATTCAATCGCTTTATCATTAAACATTCGCTCAAAAAAAAAACCTGTGAGTTTGTTTAAATTAAACTTATTGTGGAAGTAGCTCCAACATAAATAATACGACCTTGAAATTAAGTAAATACAACAACAACATATCCAGTGAAATTCCACAATGTGGAGTTTGGGAAAGGTAGAGTGTACGCAGACCTTATCTCTACCTTGGTAGGTAGAGCGACTATTTCCGAGTGACTCTCGGCTCAAGACAAACCACAAGCCTAAACAAAGTTAGACAAACAAAGTGAGTAAGTCGTGATAGCGAATTCTGAAAGAGAAAAATAAGTAATAAATAATGCAAGTAAATAAGACAAATAAAATAAACATAGCATCATTAATCAAACGACCAGAGACTATAAGACAATATTGTGTCTACCAGTATGATAGGCTAAACGAGCCTACAATAATAATATTACAACTACCAGTTTGTAAGCGTAGGCATGACTACGTTGGACTACCTACTACCCTTCTACCCTAATATGTGTCATTCATAACACTCTATCTAAGGTCATGTCCTCAGTGAATTGACTTGCGTCATGTCCCGTCTAATCATCTCTCCACAATACTTCCTCGGCCTACCTCTGCCCGCGTGTATGCGTCCATGCCAACCTCTCGCGCCTCCGCGCTGGCGTTTGTGTCTCTCGTACGCACGTGTCAGAACCATCTCGACCTCGCTTCCCGCGTCTTATCCTCCACCGAGGCCACTCCCTCTGTCCGGATATCATTATTTCTAATTAGATCCTCGCGTATGCCAGCGTCTATCTTAGCATCATAATCTCATGACTTTCATCTTTTGAGTGTGCGGCCAACACTCTGTCCATACAACACAGTCGGTCTAACCACCACCACCTTTTCTAAAATGATAAACTAAACCCATTTTTGTTTGAAATTGAAAGAATTAATCTCTTAATTATTCTTATTCACGAATGGGGTATATATACAAGTTACATATAGGAAGATCCTATTCCTACTTTAGATCTGAAACCCTATTCTATTTGGAGACTAGCTATACAATTATGGTAATAGTACATATACTACAATATACTTTCATAATATACACAATATATTTGGAAAAAGGAATAGGACACAGACTGGAATGGACATACGAACTGGGCAGCAGGCTTATTTCGTGACCATCTAATATACACATAATATATTTTGTATATTATGTATATATTCTTTCTGCATGATCATGAAATTTGTCTTATCTGTTGAGGCTTGTCTCTAAAATATTCAAAAATGACAGAGGGAAGACCCTTTGTAAAGATATCTGGAAGGAACATGACAGACGCGTACTTGTCCTCGAGCTACCTTTTCTCGAACAATGAATGTTCATCTCTATATGTTTAGTGCGCTGATGCTGAACTGGATTACTAGAAAGATAGATGACATTATCACAATATACCAATGTAGCTTTCTGAATAGGACAATGAAGCTCTAGAATAAGATTATGTAACTAATATGACTCAGAGACCACATGAGCTACCCCTCGATACTCGGTCTCTGCATTCGAACGCGGAAGTGTGGATTGACGTTTGACAGACCACGAGACCAAGTTATTTCTAAAAACATCTGATAGCGGGCGTGGACGCTGGTGTCGAACAACCACCCCGATCAACATGCGTATAGGAGGCAAAGTGTAGGCGTCGGCGAAGGATACAAATCTGAAGCCATAATCAGTGTTCCTGAATATACCTAAGAATGCGTTTGGCGCGTTCGTATGTTCAATCACAGGATAAATGCATAAACAAACACACCTGTTGTACGACATATATAATATCAAGTCGCGTGAACGTAAGATACTGAAGGGTGCTTGCAAGACTACGATAATGGTCGGATTCTCGTAAAGTGTCGCGCCCGAACCGGGCGTGGTTGGTGCCTACACAGGCACCTACCTTAACAACACAAGTAAATGCGGAAATTAAATAACACCTCATCTTTTTTTCTTTTAACCTATGCGTGCAAGGGCAAAGCCGACAAGGCCGTATATACCTGAACAAAAGACCTACACCGCGTGAGTCGATCCAGCGTATGAATACGGACTCTAGAGTTAAAGCGAATTATGGCGGAATGAGGCCCACAAGGCCCCCGTAAGCGTACAAAAGCACATCTTGAAAGAACTTATACCAAAAGATAAACTCCGAGCGGAAGGAGCTATCCAAAACTACGGCGAGGATCACACACTGCCGATCACCAAGCAGCGTACCTAAACTGCGGCGTGAACGCGACCGAAGGAGGTCGATGCGAAGAATGTATGTACAAGTATGTGAAATAGTAAATCGTAATGAAATCATAATCTAAACAAAGCGGGAGACATGTATGATAGTCGACTCTGATGCAAACACATCGCGATCATGAGTCGGGGGCGTGCCCTCAAGTCATTTCTAAAATATAACCTGGGTCTCACGCCATAATATCAATCATGCGCGTGGAACCGCCGCCATTGCGGCGATCAGTGATATAATATAACACCAAAAGGCATACATGAACACCAAGTCCCAGGTGGTATAGCGTCTTGGGGTTTACCTCACTGATACTCTTACCACGGAGAAGGAGGTAAGCGGTGGTATAGCGTCTTGGGGTTTACCCTCACTTATACTCTTACCACGAGAAGCGGTAAAACGTCTTGGGGTTTATCCTCGCTTATACTCTTACCCTATCTCGGCCGACCGTGAACAAAACAAGCGGGGTATAATGTCTTGGGGTTTACCCGCACATACTCTTACCACTGGAGAAGGTGGTATAAGCGTCTTGGGGTTTACCCGCACATACTCTTACCCTATCTCGTGGACGCGAGCAAAGCGAAGCACTACCGTGTCTTACATAAAAATCCGAATTTAACCAGTACTACAAATAGCGGAAGCATGCGAGTGGAATCACGTCAGCGTCGATGCGTCGAGTAACTTACAACAAGGCGGTAGGCCTCCCGTAAGTCGCGACAGCGTAATAAAACATAATACTTGCACTCTAAGGCTATCACCCGGCACATAGGCAATTCTCGACTAATCGGGCCAAAGTACTTATCAAGGCACACGTGGAATAATTCTCGATTAACCAAGCCAAAGTACTTATCGAGCCTGAAATAGAATAATTCTCGTTTAACAAGCCAAAGTACTTATCATGGCCTGAATAGAATAATTCTCATTTAACAAGCCAAAGTACTTATCGGAGCAAATAGAATAATTCTCATTTAACAAGCCAAATTACTTATCGGCACAAATAGAATAATTCTCATTTAACAAGCCAAAGTACTTATCGGAGCCTGAATAGAATAATTCTCATTTAACAAGCCAAAGTACTTATCGAGGCACAAATAGAATAATTCTCATTTAACAAGCCAAAGTACTTATCGAGGCACAAATAGAATAATTCTCATTTAACAAGCCAAAGTACTTATCAAGGCACACTTAGACAAATTCTCAATTTATCAAGCCAAAGTACTAATCAAGGCACACTTAGACAAATTCTCAATTTATCAAGCCAAAGTACTAATCAAGGCACACTTAGACAAATTCTCAATTTATCAAGCCAAAGTACTAATCAAGGCATCACATAGAATTATTCTCAATTTATCAAGCCAAAGTACTAATCAAGGCATACTTAGACAAATTCTCAATTTATCAAGCCAAAGTACTTATCAGGGCACAAATAGAATAATTCTCGTTTAACAAGCCAAAGTACTTATCATGGCACAAATAGAATAATTCTCATTTAACAAGCCAAAGTACTTATCAGGGCACAAATAGAATAATTCTCATTTAACAAGCCAAATTACTTATCAGGGCACAAATAGAATAATTCTCATTTAACAAGCCAAAGTACTTATCAGGGCACAAATAGAATAATTCTCATTTAACAAGCCAAAGTACTTATCAGGGCACAAATAGAATAATTCTCATTTAACAAGCCAAAGTACTTATCGGGCACAAATACAATAATTCTCATTTAACAACCCAAACTACTTTTCAAGGCAAACTTAGACATATTCTCAATTTATCAAGCCAAAGTACTAATCAAGGCACACTTAGACAAATTCTCAATTTATCAAGCCAAAGTACTAATCAAGGCATCACGTAGAATTATTCTCGATTTATCAAGCCAAAGTACTAATCGAGGCATCTTAGACAAATTCTCAATTTATCAAGCCAAAGTACTAATCAAGGCATACTTAGACAAATTCTCAATTTATCAAGCCAAAGTACTAATCAAGGCATCGCGTAGAATTATTCTCGATTAAGCGGCCAAAGTACTACGTCGTACATTCTTTTCAAAAGACTCTTTTTATGTAAAACCCAGATACTAACACGTAGTATCAAGGCGTATCTATTTTTCAAGGTAAGTTACTACGCGTTTAGAAAACTCATCTCGAGGCTTGAAATCAAGTAACTTCAAATTTTCACAATCTAGGCAACCGCCCTTTAATCAAAATAAATGACTTTCTAAACCTTATAAAGCCGTTATAACCAACTTCCCATAAAGCGTTATAACCCTTTATGGTTTTTAGACAATTTCATTCTTTTTATAACAAAGAGACTTATACTTAAAACCAAGTATCACAAACTTTCAAATCGAGTCTCTTAACTTTCAAAATACTTGAGTCTCTTAATATATAGAAAACAAGTTTCTTCTACTTTTAAACCTCGAGTAACTCACTTTAAAACAAGTTACTTCTCTTAAATCATGTCATTTCTCCTCTTTTAAAACAAGTAAATAAATCATTCCTTTGACTCCTAAAGTCATTATAATGACCTTTAGGTTTTGGAACTAAGGCCTTGCCAAAGATTTGGAAACCACTTCTTTTCAAGACTCATGTACTTTAAGTAAAATACTTTCACTTTTAAGAATCCAAACTTCACTAAGGAAATGGATTATTCAACTTACAATTTAAACATCAAAGTACAATCAAGGGAGTACATAGAGCGAATTCTATTTTAGGCAATCCGAATACAGCAGGAATGGATCGTTTAAGAGTAGAACTTACTTTCTTTATCTTAAGGAATCATGCTAGAAGAGGAGATAGTTCACATACCTTTAGCTAATCCACAAGCTAAGCCGAATCGCGTGCGTGAAGTGTCAACCTATAATGGTAACAACAAGACTATCGACTTCTAGTCTACAACGTAGAATAAAACTAAGTGTACGGATCTAATTCTACGGAAAATCGGGCGACTTCCTTTGTTTCTACTCACTTTGCCACCTTTTCAAGGTCGAATACAATAACCAACACGCCACGTTTAAGGCTCAAAACAACAACGAACAAAGGGATTACACGCCTTACAATACGTGTAAAATTCCGCCCATAATCATACAGTAGTTTAAAACTCAAGCCATTCTCGACGACTACATACTAACGATTCAAAGTCTTTTCCAATCCTTTTCCAATTCCAAGTTCTAAGGTCTAACATGTTATATAGTTATAAACCATTTAATGACTCTGATTTCCTTCTTACACAACATGCGGCGACTTAAGCGAATAATCGGCTTGAATTGTAGTCTTAAGGCTAACGTGCTAGTTTTCGGATTAGGGTTCCGATAGCGATATAATAATCAAACCGTAATATATAACTCACTTGCTAATAACCATAGCTACAACAATAAGTAAACCTTAATTGCTAAAGCGACAAGATTATACCTTTATAAGCCCTTAATATTTCCAAGAATCAAAGTCGCGCTTTAGCGATTCTTAGCTCACTTTCCTTAAGTTCCGATCAGCTCCGAACACTCCTTAGAATCCATGAGAACCCGTGCTTGAGTTCGACTTCAAAGTTGAAGAACCGTTAGTTTCACTTTGCGACTAACGTAAAATGCGTTTTCGAAATCTTTCTATTGAGATATCCTTACAACACTCTTAGGGACATTGGGTTTAAGTCTTGTGGCTAATGGATCAAAATCACAAAATTTTCTCCTTTCTTCTTAGCAGGAAGCGATATGGGCGCCTGAAGCTCTCTCAATTTCTCTAAGTGTTAAATGAGCTAGTCTTGCACTAGTTAGTGAATATAAAACACATTGGAAGGCTTAGATATCAACAAATGTGAGGCTAGGATGAATATCACGAGTTAAGCCCGTGTGGACAAATTGACTTGGTCAAATATGTCGCTTGCAAGACTTATCATCTACATAGGTCAAATGACCATTCTACCCCTTGCATTTTCGTCCAAGACCACATGAGGGTGCCACGTGTCGCCCTCTCATTCGTCCACAAAATTCCGTAACCACCGTGGGCCATAAAACATAAAATTCCCGGGTGGGCCCCAGTGACCAAATTCGTAAAAATAAATTTCCATAAATATAATAAGTTCCATACTCTTCAAATAATGCATTTTGAGAATCAATTCTCGACAACGAACATTTTCCTTTCAGGCGTTGAACGTTTTCGTCGGAAAAATAATTCTAGTTCGTACCCGTTTCCAAGTCTTGATTCCTTACGTGCATTCTCTTTTACATGTCACGGACTTACGGGGTGTAACATTCTTCCCCTTAGAAACATTCATCCCGAATGTTCTTAGTCGGTTGCCAAGCTATACAAACTCGGCATAAACTACATCTATGCTATCAATCAAAACATGCCACGACTAACGATGCCACGCATGGCCACCGCGACATCGTGAACATAATAATGGACCTTCCGTTCGTGGTCCCTTTTCACAAAACTTCGAAGGTTCTGATCTTCCCAAACACGGGATCCTTAGAGGTTCCTTTCTTTCCTTACTTGTCATACTTTCTCGTACTTTCAAACTCATCTAGCACGCGTCTGAAATCTCAAATTTTGTTTCTCTTCCTCGATCCTTGGGTTACTATCAAACTTAGCCATATAGTTACTTACATTCCCGTTAAGGCTCTTGCTTGGTCCTTACGACCTAGTTCGGTGGAGCGCGTCCACGAACTTCGTACAACGATTTACTAAACTTGGGCTGGCATCCGGGACCACTATCGCATCGCGGGACCGTTTCTGGCGACAAAACCCCATTCCATACTATCGGCCGACCCAAATGAGTCCATAACCGACTCGTCGTCACGCTTAACTTCTCATTCTTAGTCTCTGATAAATCTTTCTCTTATCTCAAGGTACTTCTTACCCTATCCCTATTCACTGGAGGTTAAATCACATGCCAAAGTATTTACACTATCGTCCTTCCACTGCTCGGTCTTACATGTCGTGGGGCAATTTCTGCGTGTGAACTCTACCTGACTCTAGTCTCGACTCACTTACCATTCTTGTCAAAATTCTTAACTTTTCACTTTACTAATCAAAGTATCCCTACCTGCGGTACTATCACTTTACAACTCTTGCAATAAAGGGAAAACATATCTGGGGGCAAAATCTGAATCTAACAATGCACGTGTGATTCAAAAGAATCGAGATATACCTGTAACCCCGTGCGATGTCGCCTCCTGATCCTGCCCCGTAGTCACGTCATCTCTGCGGTTCGAAGGACCTCCAGAACTATAAACTCCACCCTGACCTCTACCGGCTCATTGCGTGAGCACTGCGCAGGAGCGTGCGGTGTGGAGGAAAGGAACGACCTCTGGCCTCGTGGTGAGCCACTTCACCAGTGCTCTTTCTAAAAGGACATACCCTCAGTGTTACACCCCGTAGTTCCAGGGTATATAGGTGAGGATGTACGTGCGAGAATACGACAGAAATTTTGGAAAGAAAGAAATATGTGATTTTTCGACGGAAAAGTTTCCGGGTTTTGTGAAGGAAAAAAGTTCGTTGATGGGAATTGGATTCCCAGATTTGGTATTTGGGCTTCTTGAATTATATTAGAATTATGGAATTTTATTTAGGAATTGGTCACGTGGGGCCACGGGAGAAATTCTGATTTTGTAGGGCCAGCTTTGTTTTGAGATTTTTGCCTTTATGGATATTTTGGAAGATGAAATATTTTGGTGAGTAGGATGGCGACACGTGTCACCCCTAGGTGGCCTCGTGGCGAAATTTGCTAACAAGTGGCGAGAATAGTGGCACTTGTCTTTGCTAGATATTTGTGTGGACAAGTGGCCAAGTCTTGCTAGATATTTTGTGTGGACAAGTGGCTTGTGGGACCCACGCACACTTGTCCCCAATCTCAACCACACACTTGACTTCATCCTAGCCCTTGGTTGTCACATATATACTTAGTTGATGAAAACTTCCACACTTAACCATTTGAGACAAGAAATTCCCTCATTCTCCTTGACCTTGCTCGTTTTTAGCCCATTTCTTGACCTAAATTTGTCCAACAATTCTTAAACTCTCAAGTGTTCTTCCCTAAGGTGTTAGGAATATTGTGTACCAAGAGTTGAAAAGATTTCACACCACAACCTATTGTTCATGCCTTGGCGAAACTTACTAGTTGGAAACCACAAGTGTTCTTCACTTTTTGGAGTTAGTTCTTGAAGAGAAGTTGGTTAGGAGCTTACATGGGTTGCTTGTAGCGGATTGGAGCGGAAAGATTTGGAGCTAAGACTTGCTTGGGCGACATTAAGTTCTTGGATAATTTTGGGCTATTTGAGGTAGTAAACCTTAACCTCTTTGTGAATTGGTCATTATACATATATTATAAGTATATTATGGAGTATATAAAATATGGAGTAAAGTTTGGAAAAGTTGGATCTTGTTAACTTGTTAAAAGAAAGGATTGACCGTTTGCCATTAAAATGGTAAAAACGTATCTTACTTGTGAAGAAGTAATTAACAAAGTAACTATAACTTATATTAAGATGGAATATAAGTTGGATGACTAATGAAGTAATTGGATAAGTAAAATGGACAAAGTTGGCCAAGGACCCAACTTAAGGTATGTATTTACTTTGGGTATTTACTGGGAATGATGTTACTTTGGGTATTTACTTTGGGCGATATTTACTTTGGGTATTTACTTTGGTATGTTTACATTTAAGGGAAGATTGTTCAATCGCGTTAGTTTGGTAGCGTAATCCCTTCTTTTACTTGTTGATTATTATGGGCGTGATAGTAAACGCGTTACCGTTTGGGCGTGTAATCCCCTTCTTTATGTTGTTTAATTATTCGCCTTATATATATATATGGTATATATATTACGGTTATTCGGGCCTTGGAGAAAGATGGAAAAGTGAGTAAAAGCGGAAGTCTTTGAATTTTCAGTAGAATTAGAGGGCTTTTTATTGGTATAAGTCTTGATGGTAAGAAAGGTTTGATAGAAGTACTATGACCATTTTAGGAGTGGAGTACTCGTGTGGCGTGATCTACTTGGCAAGGAGTAGTAAGCGGGTTGAAGTACTTGGAGCGTTTTGCTATTTGTCGATAATCGTCGCGAGGTATGTGAACCTCTTCCTATCTTTTCTAGCATGATTGTTGTGAACTATGTAGTGCGGTGAGCGTCATGTGCTAAGTGATTTGGTTGGTTTAAAACATAGGGTGTTATAATAGCTTTATGGAAAGTTAGTTATAACGACTTTATGTAGGTAAAAGAATGGTTTATTGATTGTAGAAAGATAAGAGACTTGACTTATACGACTTGATTTTGAAAGTTAAGAGACTTGATCTTGAAAGATAAGAGACTTGACTTATACGACTTGATTTTGAAAGTTAAGAGACTTGATCTTGAAAGATAAGAGACTTGACTTAGTTTGACTTGTTATGAATTTTGTTAAAATGTTGTAAAAACCTCATTCATGAGTAATGAGTAGTTGGTTTTAAAAGAATAATGTTTCTTGATTTGGAAATGAGATTAAGTATCGAACAAACCATTGCAGCGTTAATAAAGGAAATGTATTGACTAATTGTTATTAAAACCGGTAGAAACCTCCATCTGCATAGAAGCTAAGATGAGACAAAATGATATTACATTTCTAGATCATGCTGCTTTTAGAAGATTGTAATAGACAAGAACAACCTACTCGCACATAAGACATATGTTTCTCAAATTTGTTTTAAAGAGAATTATATTCTTAAGTGATTAAAACTATGAACTACAAAACCTTTGAAAATGAAACTTGAGCATTTGAAATTAGGCAAACTTGAGCGTTTGGAAAATAAAGTGTTACTTGATTTTACAAGGGAAGTGTTTAGTTTACTTAAAGATAGTCACTCTATTTTATACTACGAACATTGTGTGACTTTTGTGAAAGAAGCGTATCTTTTAAAAGAGTTAATGTATGTAATACTTTAGGGTCGAGCAGGATTTTGGCATAAAATGATAGTACCTTAAGTTGTGTGTAACTTTCCTATGTTTGCGTGTGATAGCCTTGTTGTGCAAGTCTTGTATTTTACTAGACTACGGTTCGTAGGATGAGCAGGAATGTATTTCACTCGACTACCACGTTCGTAGGATGAGCAGGAATGTATTTCACTCGACTACGCGTTTATGGGATGAGCAGGAATGTATTTCACTCATTATCGCGTCCGTAGGATGGGTGGAATGTATTCCATCCACTAGAGTTCGTGAGATGAGCAGGAATGTATTCTGCGTTTCTATCTGGGTCCGTGAGATGGGCCGAGACATATTATCGTATCACATGGTTTGTACCTAGGCTGGCGGTGAGGAAGGAGTTCCAGCGTGAGGATGACTTTGAGGCGTGAGTCACGACTTGACATGGCCTTTTATGTTATGAGTGTAGTTTGGTTATCATACATGTCTCTGTTTTATATATTTATTATGATTTCATTTCTGATTTTTGATTTCACATACTTAGTACTGTTATCTTGACCTCCTTGAAGTGCGTTCATCTGCAGTAGAAGTACATCGGTTGTGGATCCTCGCTCATAGGATCACGATTGACGTATTAGGAAGCCCGTTTCTCGGAGCTTATCTTTTAGTATGTTACCACAGTGCAGGTTCTTGTACATTCGGGGTATGGCGGGGCCTGTCCGTCATAGTTATTATCACTTCTTAGAAGTGCATAATCTTGTTGTGGCGAGTTTGTAAAAAGGATAAGCATTGGGTTTTATGAATATATCTGACAATTATTTTGGATTGCTTTGTTTATTTATCATGTCTCTTGTTTCATGTTTATGTTTTATTTATTGATTCTCTCGATGTTGTATCACGAGGTGCGGGAGTAAGGCACGATCACGGGCCGGTTGGTCGTGACACTCGGCGTATGGCGGGCGGCCTGATAAAAACAAACACACGCCATAGGCATTTCCCGAATAGCGCTTACCACATCGATACAGCGAGGAATAGGTGGCCTCGGCAGAAAATCCTCTGCTCATGAGAACCTCGACCTCTGGAGCTTGGGCCGGCTCCTAAATACCTTGTGGGTCCAATCCCACACTGTGAGCTGGGGTATGTCTTTGGGTAGGTGGGGCGAATATCTTACTCATTTCTTTGAGGCGGCTCGTCCAAAACTCACGGGATAACCAAGCGGTCTAGCCTCTTCTGTGATTTCCGCGTTGACCTCTACCCTCTGTACACACTGTGCATCTTGGCTGAATAATCTCGGTGATGAAAATGTATGCTGCTATCTTGGTCGATAACATAATGGCTTCATGCGTGACCCTAAGTCTTCCCTTAAGCGAAGCTGGAGGCTCTGGTCTTTGGGGCCTCGAAAACTGGCCTGAGAAGAACTGCGCCATTTGCGAACAACATCAGATATACCACAGGCATAAGCCTATCAACTCTGAGTCGACTAGTAGCTCATTACTCCTTTGCCTGCAGGCGGTGTTGCCCTCGCCGGAGGCATAAGCGTAACAACAATCGTCGGAGAGGAATTATCTTACTAACACATGTACGATCTTAGAGTGAGAAGAATAGAAACCGACTCACAAATGTCACTGTAGCCTCACTGTTTATGGGTGTGGCGCATAGCAACGATAATCAGACTACTAGACACGGTCTGAGCGTTAGGGTATTTGCTCGATACCACTGCATGCGGTATACCCGTAGTTGCGGGGTATGTATGTGAGGGCGTCGTCTGGCGAAATTTTGAAAAGAAAGAAAGATGTGAGTTTTCGGAAAAGTTTAGGTTATTTGTGAAGAAAAAGGTTCGTTAATGGAATTGGATTCCCAGTTTGGTATTTGGACTTCATGATTGTATTAGAATTTTGAGATTTTATTTTGGAAATGGTCATGTGGGGCCACGGGAGAAATTCTGATTTTGTAGGGCAGCTTTGTTTTGAGATTTCCAGTAAATTGGATATTTTGGAAGGCGAAATATGCAGGTGAATCGAGGCGACACGTGTCACCCCCATGTGGCACCGCGATTTTACATTTGTCTGCCTGGCGGTTTGGTCGTTTTTTCGAAGCGTTTTGCGTAACTGCGAAGGAAAATTCGGCTATGTCGTTTTGTATTTTTGCGGATTTTTAGAGGCGAAACATTACGGACCAGCGGGAGGGTGGCGTGTGTCACCACCGCGATGAAACGTGTGGGTGACTTGGCGAATTGAGGGCAAGTTGGGCTTGATATTTGTGTAGATATTTGTGAGGTTTTAAGGAGTAGGGTCTAGGGTGCACTTGGCGATCTTGGCCTTACACTTGCCTTGCACGTGGCTTGATCTTGGCCGTTGGTTGGCCTTTGGTTTTGCTATAAATACCCCTTATGTTGATGAACTCTTCGTCCACAAATGAAACCTTCAAGCCTAAAATCCTCACTCCTCCAGTGTTGAGTTCGTCGACTCATCCCCCTCTTTTGAGAGTCTTGGCAGAGGCCTCCTCCTCCCTTTGTGGTGTCTTGGCGTAGGGTACCCACTGCTAGTTGTTTTTAGTATAATACCCTTGTTGTGGTATAGAAATACTCCTAGTATTGTTATAATGCCCAAATACCTTAGCCTTGTACCTTGTAGTATTCCAGATACCTCTTTCGTAGAGTCAGGAAATACTACCTTTTGTCCTTTTAGTCTCAGCCAAAACCTAAGGAAATCTTCGTAGTTGGTTGAAGTATTTGAGTAGAAGTTAGTTAGAACTTCAGGGTTGTTTGGAGTGGTTTGGAGCGCGGAGTGGAGCTAAACCTTGCTCAGGATCGACATTATAACTTGGATAATTTTGGGCTTATCTAGGTAATTATCTTTTCCCTCTATTGTAATTGGAAATTACATGTTTGTTAGGATATATAGTTGAAGTATACTATATATGGAGCTATACTTAGTATTCGGCAATGTCTTTTGACTTAAGCCTGAAGAATAAAGAAGCTAGGCTGTATTTACATGGGGTATGTATTGCGATGAACTTGTGTAGAATTGTACACGTCAGGTTAGGCGTGTAAACCCACTGGTTGGCTTGGTAGCCGGCCTCGATAGAGGAGGAGATTTCATTTGTTGCGGGGAGTCTTTGCGAATTTTCTATAGAAAGATAGAAACTTATGTTTTGGGGTTAATAGGCGTTTGTGACCTTTATAGGTGAAAGTACTAAGAGTAGCGTATTACACTCGAGAGTGGAAAGAGCTAGCAGGTTGTAGTACTTGGAGCATTTTGCTTATTGTCGATAAATGCGTCGCGAGGTATGTGAACCTCTTCTATCTTTTCTAGCATGATTGTTGTGAACTATGTAGTGCGGTAGGCGTCGTGTGCTAAGTGATTTGGTTGGTTTAAAACATAGGGTGTTATAATAGCTTTATGGGAAGTTAGTTATAACGACGCTTATGTAAATGAAAATGGTTTCTTGATGTTAGAAGTTAAGAGACTTGATCTTATAAGATAAGAGGCTTAACTTATTTGTTTTAATGTGGATGTTTGTGTGAAACCTCATTCGTGAGTAATGAGTACTTGGTTTTAAAGGGATAATGTTTCTTGATTTGGGAATCGGAATGTGTATCGACAGGACCAACTGCGGCGTTAATAAAAGGAAAATGTATTGAATAATGATGTGTTGTATTAAAACGGTAGAAACCTCCATCTGCGTAGAAGCTAAGATGAGACAAAATGATATTACATTTTCTAGATCATGTTCTTTGTAATAAGATCGTTATAAACAGAATAAACTACTCGCATATATGACATATGTTACTCGATTGTTCAAAAAGGAATCAGTGATTAAGTTTGGGAACTATGAAACCTTTTGAAAATGAGAAGTTGGAGTAATTGAAACTAGGCAAGCGGAACTTAGGAAAGAATGTTGGTACTTGATTTTAAAAGGAAAGTGTTACGGTTTACTTAAAAATGTGGGTTGGTCATTCTAATACTACGGGTATCGGGTGACTTTGATAAAAGTAATGGATCTCTTTTACAAAATTTAACGTCGTAGTACTTTAGGAGCTAAAACCGGACTTTGGTATAAAATGAAAGTACTTTGTGTTGTTGTGAAACTTGCCTATGCTTGTTGTTATGAAGCTTGGCTATGCTTATTGTGATAACCTTTGTTGTGCAAGCGTTGTATTTTACGTATTCTGGCGTCTCGATGGAGAATTCGGTTGGTAGTTGAGAACTTACTTGGGCGTCTTGCGATGGCGGAGAAATTCCGCAGTGCGTTCTGTTGATAGTATTATTGTTGTGCATCGCTATGGACATCTTGACACGATCGTAAGCGCGCGGGTATGCTTCCATTTAGATTACGCCTTGTTGTTTCCCTTTGGACATCACGACACGATGCGTGGCGCTGCGGGTATCGTCCATTTGGAATGTTGTCTTATATTTCCCTTTGGACATCGACACGATCGTAGCGCGGGTATCGTCCATTTGGAATGTTGTCTTATATTTCCCTTTGGACATCGACCGCGATCGTAGCGCGCGGGTATCGTCCATTTGGAATGTTGTCTTATTTTTCCCTTTGGACATCGCGACACGATCGTGGCGCGCGGGTATGCTTCCATTTGGATTCTTTGTCTTGTTGTTGAGTCACGTGGACATGTCTACACGTCACGTCTGAGTCGGGGCATGTGGCCATGGGACCTTAGTATTATTGTTGCATCGTGGACATGTCTACCGTCACGATATTAGGGCATGCGGCCGTAATGCGAACGATTGATGTGGTGGGCGTGAGACCAGTAGTTATATTGGAGTGATAGTGTTTTATGTTGTGAGCGTAGTTTGGTTATCATCATGTCTCTGCTTTATATAGACTAGTATGATTTCATTCTGATATTATGCAGATTTCACATACTTGGTACTGTTATCTTGACCTCGCCGGAGGCTGCGTTAAATCTGCGGTAGAGAATCATCGATCGTGGATCCTCGCTCATAGGATCCTGATTCGGCATTTGAAGCTCCGTTTCTCGGAGGCTTATCTTTTAGTAGGTGTTCCACTGAGTTGTAGGTTCTTGTACATTCGGGGTATGGCGGAGCCACTGTCCGTCATAGTCGTGTATATCTTAAGTGCATGTAATCTTGTTGTGGGCGGGGTTGTAAAAGGATTAAAGCATTCGGAGTTTTATGTATATCTTGAAAAAGCTGTTTTGGTTGCTTTGTTTATTTATTATATCTCTTGTTAAATGACTCATGTTTTATGTTAGCTGATTTTCTCGATGTATGTATCACTAGGGTGCGGGGTAAGGCACGATGCGGGCCGGGCGAGTCGTTACAAAAGTGGTATCGAGCGATTAATCCTCGGAAAGTGTCTGAACCGTGTCTAGTAGAGTCTTGATTATCGATGTGTTGTGCACCACGTCTATGTCGGGAGGCTGAGACATTTAGGATTAGTTTCCATTCTTCTCGTTACGAGATCGTGCCTTAGAGTGTGTTGTAAGTTGGACCCTGCAGCGTATCTCGTTTTACGATTATGCCTCGCGCGAAGCAACGAGCCGAAGGGCAAAGCGGTAGAGAGTCTTTGCTAGTGAATCTGAGAGAATGCGAGCGCGAGCGAGCGATACACGAGTTGTGCTTGACGGCGGGTTTTGTAGCGCCGCCGGCCAGCGTAGGTTAGGCGCGGCAATGGCTGCGAGACATGATACACGAGCCTCGGTCCCGATGCAGGCGGAGAGATGGGTTACAAGAGATGGCGATTCTTGGCGAGTCGTGGCGAATATGAGATAAATTTGGATCGGCGATTCGATTCGATGCACCGATGGATTCGCCCCGGCGAATAGTTTGAGGCTACGGGACTTTACGAGTTGTAGCCGCTTGAGTTTTATGGGTGAGGCACGAGGATGATCGCGAGGAGTTCATCCGGCGATTCTGACGGATCGTCGCGGGTGATCGAGCTTGAAGCAGTGCGTGACCTTTGGTTCGCGTCGGTGCGTGATCTGCGATCGATTGGTTTGATTCATGGGAGCTTTCGGGAGCATGCACCTCTAGCGGTATGGGATGAGTTTTGGGGCTTTCCTCACGCCTTCTTGCCTCGCGGATGAGGAGAACGCAGTAAACAATTTTTATTCTTGAGGCAGAGAGCGCCTTTGTCGGGTACAATGTCGAGTTCGATTCTTTGGCTCGATATGTCCCTGCGCTAATTGCGAATATGGAGGATAGGAGTGCATCGCTCGTCAGGGCTAGATGATTATATGGTGAGTCTTGTGCGGGTGTTTCTCTTGGTAGGGCATGGGCGTTGCGCGTGCGACTCGTGCACTAGGATGTGAGCGCGGAGGGTCGGCGGAATGACACTGGATCAGCGAGAAGGCGGGGCGGCGGCGGTCCTTTGGTGGCTTTGAGCGGACCGCCTCGGGCTAGTTATATACCCCGCGGTGCAGTGGTCCTCCGCGTCTTGAGGAAGCGGTCGGGCTCGAGGTTGAATTTTCGTGAGCGGGGTGTTAACGGTGAAGCCACCCTGCCTCGTTGTGACCATTGTGGTAGACTCCATTTTGGAAGTGTCGTGCTAGATTGGGAGTTTGTTTTGCATGCGGCCAGCGAGGCCATTTGCGAGCTGTCGACCAAAGGGTATACGGATGTTACGACTTCGGCCTAGGATCGATGGTGGTTCGCCGCCTACGATTATGCGCCTGCAGTGAGCCTATGATTAGAGTGGGCGGTAACCAGTATATCATAACCCTACAGAGTTTTGGTATGCTTGTTATGATGGTCTCGTTATTGTGTGCTATGCGAATAGCGTTGTGTTAATTATGAGTTAGAAGCATGCTTAGTTGGGAGGATACGTGTGGGGGCATGGTAAGTGTGAACCTTAGACTATGTCACGGCGAGACCTTAGGGGTAAGGTCGTCTTGAGTTAAAGATTTATTTTTGACCCTTATCGAGTAGTAGTATCGTGGGATTTATTTGTGTGATAAGTCAGTGGGTAGTGTGAGATGGAAGTGGTAGCTTTCGTGATGTGAATTAGTAAGATTGTTAGGATCGGGAGCAAGAGTTTGGCGCGATTGAGGTCGGGTTGAGGACCATTTGCGGGTCAACCGTAACCGGTTTGGGGTGAGTCGTTTGGGTGGTCGCGGTGGTAGGGTCACGAGGATGCTAGGCCCAGTTTGTATGATCATCGTATGAGTTCGTGGGCGCGTTCGACGAAGCGGTTCGTAAAGGCGGGAATGGCCTTAAGGAAGTTTGAGGTTAGTAAGATGACCAAGTTTGGAGGTAGTGACTCCAGATTTTGAGAGCGGAGTAATGGTGAAGTATGAGTGCGTCTTGGGAGAGTTCAAGCGTTCGAGAAGGGCGGCGAGTAAGGAAAGAAGAGGGCGTATGTTATTTATTGGCGGTATGGCGTTGGCACTTGTTAGAAGGAACTTTATCGTTATTCGACTTGAGAAGGAACATTGGGACGAATGTTTCTAAGGAGGGAGAATGTTATACCCGTAGTTGCGGGGTATGTATGTGAGGGCGTGCGTGCGAGTGTGAGAAATTTTGAAAAGAAAGAAAGATGTGAGTTTTTCGACGGAAAAGTTTAGGTTATTTGTGAAGAAAAGGTTCGTTAATGGGAATTGGATTCCCAGTTTGGTATTTGGACTTCATAGATTGTATTAAATTTTGAGATTTTATTTTGGAAATGGTCATGTGGGGCCCACGGGAGAAATTCTACGGTTTTGTAGAACCGCTTTGTTTTGAGATTTCCGGTAAATTGGATATTTTGAAGGCGAAATATTGCAGGCGAATCGAGCGACACGTGTCACCCCATTGTGGCACTTTCTGGCGATTTTACATTTGTGCCTGACGCGGTTGGAGTCGTTTTTTCGGCGAAGCGTTTTGCGTAACTGCGAAGGAAAATTCGGCTATGTCGTTTTGTATTTTGCGGATTTTTTAGAGGCGAAACGATACGGACCAGCGGGAGGGTGACATGTGTCACCCTGCGATGGAAGCATGTGGGCGTGACTTGGCGGTGAGGGCAAGTTGGGCTTGATATTTGTGTAGATATTTGTGAGGGTTTTAAGGAGTAGGGTCTAGGGTGCACTTGGCTTGATCTTGGCCTTACACTTGCCTTGCACATGGCTTGATCTTGGCCGTTGGTTGGCCTTTGGTTTTCTATAAATACCCACTTATGTTGATGAACTCTTGTCCACAAATGAAACCTTCAAGCCTAAAATCCCTCATCCTCTGAGTGTTGAGTTAGTCCAGCTCATCCCACTCTTTTGAGAGTCTTGGCGAGGCCTCCTCCATCCCCTTTGTGGTGTCTTGGCAGTGGGGTACCACTGCTAGTTGTTTTCGTATAATACCACTTGTTGTGGTATAGAAATACTCCCTAGTATTGTTATAATGCCCGAAATACCTTAGCCTTGTACCTTGTAGTATTCCAAAGATACCTCTTTCACGTGAAGTCAGGAAATACTACCTTTTGTCCTTTTAGTCTCAAACCAAAACCACAAGGAAATCTTCGTAGTTGGTTGAAGTATTTGAGTAGAAGTTAGTTAGAACTTCTAAGGGTTGTTTGGAGTGGTTTGGGCGCGCGAATTGGAGCTAAACCTTGCTCGAGATCGACATTATAACTTGGATAATTTTGGGCTTATCGAGGTAATTATCTTGTCCTCTATTGTAATTGGAAATTACATGTTTGTTAGGATATATAGTTGAAGTATACTATATATGGGCTATACTTAGTATTCGGCAATGTCTTTTGACTTAAGCTGAAGAATAAAGCTGAATGACTGTATTTACATGGGGTGTATTGCGATGAGACTTGTGTAGAATTGTACACGTCAGGTTAGGCGTGTAAACCCCACTGGTTGGCTTGGTAGCGGCCTCGATAGAGGAGGAGATTTGCATTTGTTGCGGGAGAGTCTTTGCGAATTTTCTATAGAAAGATAGAAACTTATGTTTTGGGGTTAATAGGCGTTTGTGACCTTTATAGGTGAAAGTACTAAGAGTAGCGTATTACTCGAGGAGTGGAAAGGGCTAGCAAGGTTGTAGTACTTGGAGCATTTTGCTTATTG
Source organism: Przewalskia tangutica (assembly GCA_029844215.1). NCBI lineage: Eukaryota > Viridiplantae > Streptophyta > Magnoliopsida > Solanales > Solanaceae > Przewalskia > Przewalskia tangutica. Next base: position 116,498,475 of record CM056722.1, read on the forward strand.
TCGATAAATCGTCGCGAGGTATGTGAACCTCTTATATCTTTTCTAGCATGATTGTTGTGAACTATGTAGTGCGGTAGGCGTCACGTGTGCTAAGTGATTTGGTTGGTTTAAAACCTAGGGTGTTATAATAGCTGTATGGGAAGTTAGTTATAACGACCTTATGTAAGTGAAAATGGTTTCTTGATGTTAGAAGTTAAGAGACTTGATCTTATAAGATAGAGACTTAACTTATTTGTTTTAATGTGGATGTTTGTGTGAAACCTCGTTCGTGAGTAATGAGTACTTGGTTTTAAAGGGATAATGTTTCTTGATTTGGGAATCGAGAATGTGTATCGACAGACCAACTGCGGCGTTAATAAAAGGAAAATGTATTGAATAATGATGTGTTGTATTAAAACCGGTAGAAACCTCCATCTGCGTAGAAGCTAAGATGAGACAAAATGATATTACATTTTCTAGATCATGGCTTCTTTGTAATAAGATCGTTATAAACAAGAATAAACTACTTTCCATATATGACATATGTTACTCGATTGTTCAAAAAGGAATCAAGTGATTAAGTTTGGGAACTATGAAACCTTTTGAAAATGAGAAGTTGGAGTAATTGAAACTAGGCAATGGAACTTAGGAAAGAATGTTGGTACTTGATTTTAAAAGGAAAGTGTTACGGTTTACTTAAAAATGTGGGTTGGTCATTCTAATACTACGGGTATCGGGTGACTTTGATAAAAGTAATGGATCTCTTTTACAAAATTTAACGTCGTAGTACTTTAGGAGCTAAAACCGGACTTTGGTATAAAATGAAAGTACTTTGTGTTGTTGTGAAACTTGCCTATGCTTGTTGTTATGAAGCTTGGCTATGCTTATTGTGATAACCTTTGTTGTGCAAGCGTTGTATTTACGTATTCTGGCGTCTCGATGGAGGTCGGTTGGTAGTTGAGAACTTACTTGGGCGTCTTGCGTGTGGAGAAATTCCGCAGTGCGTTCTGTTGATAGTATTATTGTTGTGCATCGCTATGGACATCTTGACACGATCGTGGCGCGCGGGTATGCTTCCATTTAGATTACCGCCTTGTTGTTTCCCTTTGGACATCGACCACGATCGTGGCGCGCGGGTATCGTCCATTTGGAATGTTGTCTTATATTTCCCTTTGGACATCTTGACACGATGCGTGCGCCGCGGGTATCGTCCGTTTGGAATGTTGTCTTATATTTCCCTTTGGACATCTTGACCGCGATCGTAGCGCTGCGGGTATCGTCCATTTGGAATGTTGTCTTATTTTTCCCTTTGGACATCTTGACCACGATCGTGGCGCGCGGGTATGCTTCCATTTGGATTCTTTGTCTTGTTGTTGAGTCACATGGACATGTCTACACGATCACGAATTCGGGGCATGTGGCCGTGGGACCGTGGTATTATTGTTGCATCATGGACATGTCTACCGTCTGATATTAGGGGCATGCGGCCATGTCACGAACGATTGATGTGGTGGGCGTGAGACCACGTAGTTATATTAGGTGATGATTTGTTTTATGTTGTGAGCGTAGTTTGGTTATCATCATGTCTCTGCTTTATATAGACTAGTATGATTTCATTTCTGATGTTATGCAGTTTCACATACTTGGTACTGTTATCTTGACCTCCTTGAGTGCGTTCATCTGCGGTAGAGTACATCGATCGTGGATCCTCGCTCATAGGATCACGATTGTAGCATTTGAAGCTCCGTTTCTCGGAGGCTTATCTTTTAGTAGGTGTTCCACTGAGTTGTAGGTTCTTGTACATTGAGGTATGGCGGAGCCTGTCCGTCATAGTCGTGTATATCTTAAGTGCATGTAATCTTGTTGTGGGCGGGGTTGTAAAAGGATTAAAGCTATTCGAGTTTTATGTATATCTTGAAGGCAAGCTGTTTTGGTTGCTTTGTTTATTTATTATATCTCTTGTTAAATGACTCATGTTTTATGTTCCTGATTTTCTCGATGTATGTATCACTAGGGTGCCCGAGGTAAGGCACGATGCGAACCAGGCAGTCGTTACCTGTCGCGCCGAACCCGGGCGTGGTGGTGCCTACACAGGCACCTACACTGTGTAAGCTGCGGAAATTAAATAACACCTCGTCTTTTTTCTTTTAACCTATGTATGCGTGCGAGGGCAAAGCCGACAAAGTGCCGTATATACCTGAACAAAGACCTACACCGTCGTGAGTCGATCCACGTATGTATCTGGACCTCACAGAGTTAAAGCGAATTATGGCGGGACAAGACCACGTACCCGTAAGCGTACAAAAGCACATCTTGAAAGAACTTATACCAAAAGATAAACTCGAGCGAAGGAGCTATCCAAAACTACGGCGAGGATCCTGCACTGCCGATCACCAAGCAGCGTACCTAAACTGCGGCGTGAGCGGCCCCGAAGGAGGTCGATCTGAAGAATGTACCAAGTATGTGAAATAGTAAATCTTGTAATGAAATCATAACGATCTAAACAAAGCAGGAGACATGTATGATAGTCGACTACGATCTGCGACCATCGCGATCATGTAGTCGGGGGCGCGTGCCCTCAGTCATTTCTAAAATATAACCACAGGTCTCACGCCCGTAATATCAATCATGCGTGGAACCCTTCCTCAGCTTGGCGATCAGTGATATAATATAACACCAAAGGCATACATGAACACCAAGTCCAGCGGTGGTATAACGTCTTGGGGTTTACCACTCCGATACTCTTACCACGGAGAAGGAGGTGGCGGTGGTATAGCGTCTTGGGGTTTACCCGCTTATACTCTTACCTGGAGAAGGTGGTAAAGCGTCTTGAGGTTTATCCTGCTTATACTCTTACCTATCTCGGAGCCATCGAACAAAACAAGCGGGGTATAATGTCTTGGGGTTTATCCTGCGTATACTCTTACCACGAGAAGATGGTATAACATCTTGGGGTTTACCACTCACATACTCTTACCCTATCTCGTGGCCGTCGAACAAAGCGAAGCACTACCGTATGTACATAAAAATCAGAATTTAACCCAGTACTACAAATAGCGGAAGCATGCGGTGGAATCCCACGTCAGTCGGTGCGTCGAGTAACTTCTGACAAGGCGGTAGGCCTCCGGCCAAAGTCGCGACAGCGTAATAAAACATAATACTTGCACTCTAAGGCTATCACCCGGCACACATAGGCAATTCTCGACTAATCGGGCCAAAGTACTTATCAAGGCACCACGTGAAATAATTCTCGATTAACCAAGCCAAAGTACTTATCGGAGCCTGAATAGAATAATTCTCGTTTAACAAGCCAAAGTACTTATCGGGCACAAATAGAATAATTCTCATTTAACAAGCCAAAGTACTTATCGAGCACAAATAGAATAATTCTCATTTAACAAGCCAAAGTACTTATCGGGCACAAATAGAATAATTCTCATTTAACAAGCCAAAGTACTTATCGAGCCTGAATAGAATAATTCTCATTTAACAAGCCAAAGTACTTATCGGGGCACAAATAGAATAATTCTCATTTAACAAGCCAAAGTACTTATCAAGGCACACTTAGACAAATTCTCAATTTATCAAGCCAAAGTACTAATCAAGGCCGCTTAGACAAATTCTCAATTTATCAAGCCAAAGTACTAATCAAGGCATACTTAGACAAATTCTCAATTTATCAAGCCAAAGTACTAATCAAGGCATCGTAGAATTATTCTCGATTTATCAAGCCAAAGTACTAATCAAGGCATACTTAGACAAATTCTCAATTTATCAAGCCAAAGTACTAATCGAGGCATACTTAGACAAATTCTCAATTTATCAAGCCAAAGTACTAATAAAGGCGTCACGTAGAATTATTCTCAATTAAGCGGGCCAAAGTACTACGTGCGTACATTCTTTTCAAAGACTCGTTTTATGTAAAACCCAGATACTAACACGTAGTATCGAGGCATGTCTATTTTCAAGGTAAGTTACTACAGCGTTTAGAAAACTCATCTCGAGGCTTGAAATCAAGTAACTTCAAATTTTCACAATCTAGGCAACTTATGCCCTTTAATCAAAATAAATGACTTTCTAAACCTTCCATAAAGCGTTATAACCAACTTCCCATAAAGCCGTTATAACCACTTTATGGTTTTAGACAATTTCATTCTTTTTATAACTAAGAGACTTATACATAAAACCAAGTATCACAAACTTTCAATTGAGTCTCTTAACTTTCAAAATACTTGAGTCTCTTAATATATAGAAAACAAGTTTCTTACTTTTAAACCTCAAGTAACTCACACTTTAAAACAAGTTACTTCTCTTAAATCATGTCATTTCTCCTCTTTTAAAACAAGTAAATAAATCATTCCTTTGACTCCTAAAGTCATTATAATGACCTTTAGGTTTTGGAACTAAGGCCTTGCCAAAGATTTGAAACCACTTCCTTTTCAAGACTCCATGTACTTTAAGTAAAATACTTTCACTTTTAAGAATCCAAACTTCACTAAGGAAATAGATTATTCAACTTACAATTTAAACATCAAAGTACATTCAAGGGAGTACATAGAACGAATTCTATTTTAGGCAATCCAAATACAGAGGAATGGATCGTTTAAAGAGTAGAACTTACTTTATTTATCTTAAGGAATCATGCTTTAGAAGAGGAGATAGTTCACATACCTTTTAGCTAATCCACAAGCTAAGCCGAATCGCGTGCGTAGAAGTGTCAACCTATAATGGTAACAAGACTATCGACTTCTAGTCTCTAACGTAGAATAAAACTAAGTGTCACGGTCTGCAATTCTACGGAAAATCGGGCGCACTTCCTTTGTTTCTACTCACTTTGCCACCTTTTCAAGGTCGAATACAATAACCAACCGCCACATTTAAGGCTCGAAACAACAACCAAACAAAGGGGATTACCGCCTTACAATCGTGTAAAATTCATTATGATCATACAGTAGTTTAAAACTCGAAGCCGCTTCTCGACTACATCTAACAATTCAAAGTCTTTTCCAATCCTTTTCCAATTCCAAGTTCTAAGGTCTAACATGTTATATAGTTATAAACCATTTAATGACTCTGATTTCCTTCTTACACTGACATGCGACGACTTAAGCGAATAATCAACGAATTGTAGTCTTAAGGCTAACATGCTAGTTTTGGATTAGGGTTCCAATAGCGATATAATAATCAAACTTCGTAATATATAACTCATGATTGCTAATAACCATAGCTACAACAATAAGTAAACCTTAATTGCTAAAACGACAAGATTATACCTTTATAAGCCCTTAATATTTCCAAGAATCAAAGTCACGCCTTAGCAATTCTTAGCTCCTTTCCTTAAGTTCCAATCCGCTCCAAGCACTCCTTAGAAGCCTATGAGGAACCCGTGCTTGAGTTCCAACTTCAAAGTTGAAGAACTTCATTAGTTTCCGCCTTGCGACTAACGTAAAAATGCGTTTTTTTCGAAATCTTTCTATTGAGATATCCTTACAACACTCTTAGGGTCATTGGGTTTAAGTCTTGTGGCTAATGGATCAAAATCACAAAATTTTCTCCTTTCTTCTTATGAGCAGGAAGCGATATGGGCACTGAAGCTCTCTCAATTTCTCTAAGTGTTAAATGAGCTAGTCTTGCACTAGTTAGTGAATATAAAACACATTGGAAGGCTTAGATATCGACAAATGTGAGGCTAGGATGAATATCACGATTAAGCCCGTGTGGACAAGTTGACTTGATCAAATATGTCGAGCTTGCAAGACTTATCATCTACATAGGACAAATGACCATTCTACCCTTGCATTTTCGTCCAAGACCACGTGAGGGTGCCACGTGTCGCCCTCTCATTCGTCCACAAAATTCCGTAACCCTCGTGGGCCATAAAACATAAAATTCCCGGGTGGGCCAGCGTGACCAAATTCGTAAAAATAAATTTCCATAAATATAATAAGTTTCATACTCTTCAAATAATGCATTTTGAGAATCAATTCTCAACAACGAACATTTTCCTTTCAGCGTTGAACGTTTTCGTCGGAAAAATAATTCTTCGTTCGTACCCGTTTCAAGTCTTGATTCCTTACGTGCATTCTCTTTTACATGTCACGGACTTACGGGGTGTAACGGGAGAGCGGCGAGGAGTAGGCGTGGACTTACGGATGACATCGACCCTCCGATGATCTGCATTGCATACTTCTCTGCGATAAGAATAGTTCACTACGTGATGGTGACAACAATCCCCGAAAAATAACTCAATGGACCCAAGTCTTTCATGACAAACTCGAGCTGAGCATTATCATAATAGGCGGCGTAATGCATCGAAGAAGCGACTAAGATAATATCGTCCACGTATAATAATATATAAGCCGTGAAGAACCACGGCGATATATGAATAATGAATTATCGGACTATTATGAGAGAACCTAATAGTGAAACATAGTCGACAAACATCTTATACCAAGCGTGGAAGCTGCTTAAGCCCGTATAAGGACATTTTCAACAAGTAGACATAATGATGATATCGGTATCCACAAACCCCGGTGATCGTGCATCTTGTCTCGCGAGGTCGCGTATAAATCATTCTTCACGTTTAGCTGATGAATGGACCATGATTTCGAAAGAGCCAAGCTGAGCACATTGCGAATGGTAGCCGGCTTGACCACCGAGATAAATGTCTCACTACAATCCACACCAACATGCTGAGTCTTACCGTGCTTTCTGAGGCAGGCCTTATGTCTATAAATGAGCGTCGAAATATCCTTATGAGCAAAAATCCACATAGCCAAGAATAATATTAACACGGATGGATGGTACGACTCTCACGTCTTATTATCAAGAAAAACACTATATTCATCGGTCATAACAATTTTCAGACATAGGATTACAGGATAAGGGTGATTTAAGAACATTAGAATTAAATAAAAATGTCTTTTTGGTTTTAAAAAACCCCCGTTGACCGCGGGTGACTGGACTATGACTCGGGGCTGGATTGAGTGAATTTTGAGAATTTTCAGGAGACGAACGGGCTGGCCAGCAGGCAGTGGGCCTGCTGGCCCAAATCGAGAATCACTGGTCACGGGAGAAGATGGGACTAGACCAGTCTCGATACTGGGCATCTGGCGATTCTGAGATGTGACACTTTTAGGGAAGCGGAAATGGTGGATTGAGCGATGGGGGCCCGATGAAGACGGGTTGCAGGACATATCCAAAAAATAATGAATAATATAGGGTGAGATATCATCATCCAAAATATCATACGAACTAGACACAGAATTATCTACTTTAAAAAATGGAAATTGGGACTCATAAAAAATAACATGACGACTAATAATGATTCGTTTAGATGACAAATCAAAGCATTTATAACCACGGTGATTTAACGGATAACTCAAAAACACACAAGGGGTAGAACATGCCTGAAGTTTGTTGATTGTGGTGGATGAAAAGAGTGGATAACATAAGCACTCAAAGACCCTAAGATGTGAATACGAAGAAGTCTTATTATACAAAACTTGAAGAGGGGACGAATATGTCATACCTTTAGAAGGAAGAATGTTAAGCAGATATGTAGCCATTTGTAGAGCATGATGCCAAAACAACGGAGGGATGGAAAAATGAACCAATAAGGTGCGAATAATGTTATTAATGGTACGAATTTTACGTCCATATTTCGCATTTTGTGAAGACATATGAGGACAAGAAAAGTGAAAATTTATTCCATTTTTAGCACAAAACTCCCGAAACTCCCCATTGTCATTTCTTTTCCATTATCATATTGAATATTTTTTATTTTTCGTTCGAATTGAGTTATATTGAAAGCTTTTAATTTTATGAAGATGGAAAAAACTTGGGATTTTTTCCGCTATTGGAAACGTCCATAAAAATTTAGAATAATCATCCAAGAATAAAGCATAATAACGATGACCCATAGGCGAGAGCAGAGGATGTTCATAAATCGCTATGAATAATATCAAATGGCATTGTAGTATGAGAATTCGAGGCTAGAAATGTCAACTTAATAATTTTTCCTAGAGAACAAGATTGACAATTTGGAGTACTACGCGTACCCTTACATAAAATAAACTTATTTCTATCTAAAGTAGATAAAATAGATGACCCCAGATGACCTAGACGAGCATGCCACAAGGAAGGAGCAAGAGCTGCAAAAGTGGATGGTATGGCTTGACGCGATAAACTGCAACTTGGTGTGATTGGATAAAGATCTCCCCTACTGTCACACCTCATGAGAGGACTCTCCATCTTGAAATCCTTCACAGAAAACCCAAATAAATCAAAATCAATAGAAACCCAATAATCAGTGGTGAATTTACGGACATACACCAAATTTTTAATTAATTTTAGGACATGAAGGGTATTTTTCAAGACAAGTGGTAGATGGGTAAAAGACAACGTTTTATGACCATACCCCATAATTGGAATTGAATTACCATTACCAATAATTATACCACGATTACTGCTCAAATTGGAATAAGACGATAGTGTACCTTGGTCGGCTGTCATGTGGGTAGTAGCGCTTGTGTCCATGTACCAATTTGGGTCTGGTTGATCCATTCCAAGTGTGTGCATCGCGGCCTCAATATCTGTTAGGGATGGTGCAAAAACGGGCCCCTCAGCCACAAAGGCCTGCTGTGGTCGAGGCCCAGCGAGTTTAGGGGTTGACGAGGCCCGACATGGCGTGCGAGGATCTTTGGGCGGGCTTGGACGATACGGAATTGGGGCTGTTTATTCTTTGGAAAGTGGGCGAGGCGGCGGCGGCCGATTCCGTATCCGTTCTTTGGAGGTGTTTAGTGGGCGGCGGTTGTTGGCCCATGGCCAGTAGGCCAATGACCCGTATGTTGATGGTCTTCTTGGCGGGACCCGCTGTTCTGCGCCTCATTGTTGCCATTATAACCCGCGTTCGCGCTTTATTTTTATTTTCGCGATTTTGACCTTTCTTGCCGCCATCGTTGTTATGATTTTGGTTTGAATTATCAAAATATGTTGGGGAATTATGTGACATGGCTATAAAGCCAGATCTCTGACCGGTAGTCGTCTTTTTAGCCATATCGGCCTCTTCGATGTAGCGTGGATCGGGCTGATAAATTCGCGAGGTTACTTTGTGAAGAATTGAAGCAACGCCGTTATAGGCCTCTGACAGGCCTGCAACCATCTGAAGAACGAGACGACTACTACTCACAGGAGCACCCACATTGCGAAGTTAATCTGACAAGTCCTTGAGACATTTACAATAAGACGAAATGTTTGGAAAATTCTCCATTTTGACTTGAGAAAATTCCTGTTAAAGGGTAACAATACGGGAATGGTTGTTATCTTGGAATATGTCACGCAATCGATTCCAAGTCTCCATAGCTGTGGAGTTGGGTTCCATAATCGTCTGTAAGAGGTCAAGGGAGATAGTGGCATAAATCCACTGGAGAACTTTTGCATCAAGCGTGACCCATGAATTTGGATCGTCTGCTTTGGTGGGCACCGCCTTTATAGTACCCTCCGTAGCACCCTGCGTAGTAGTAGCCGGAGGGATGATGTGGTGGAGAACTTGATGTTAGTGGCATGAATCTTGAATAACTCATGCGTTCCATATTGGACATTTTTAGGTCAAGAACAATAGGAAGAACGCTCTTGATGTTAGAAACTGTGAGGGCAGGATGAAACATGTTCTTATCAATCATAGTGAATAGAACAACAAGATTCAGAGAAGAGATTTTTTATGGGGGAGGGTCTCGATTTGTGAGAAATTTGAGAGAGAGGGGGGGGGGGAGGGAGGGGTTCACGGTTTTTTGAGACAACATAGAAGAGCGGAAGCAAGGAAAAAATAATCTAGACTTGTGATACCATGAAAGAATTAATCCCTTGATTATTCTTATTCACGAATGGGGTATATATACAAGTTTCATATAGGAAAATTCTTGTTATACCCCGTAGTTCCAGGATATGTATGTGAGGACGTACGTACGAGAATACGACAGAAATTTTGGAAAGAAAGAAAGATGTGATTTTTCGACGGAAAAGTTTCCGGGTTTTGTGAAGGAAAAAGGTTCGTTAATGGGAATTGGATTCCCAGATTTGGTATTTGGACTTCTTGGATTATATTAGAATTATGAGATTTTATTTTCGGAAAAGGTCACGTGGGACCCACGGGAGAAATTTACGGTTTTGTGGGGCCCACTTTGTTTTTGAGATTTTCGGTATTTTGGATATTTTCGGAAGACGAATATTTTGGACGAGTCGGGGGGCGACACGTGTCACCCCCATGTGGCACCTTGGCCGAATTGGAGGGACAAGTGCCTTGGCCGAAATGGCCATGACACTTGGAGCTAAATTTCGTTGGCCATGTGGTGTGGTGGGACCCACACACACATGGCCCAATCTTGACCACACAATTGCATAGATCTTGACCCTTGTTTCCTCTATAAATACCCCCTTAAGTTGAAGACAAATTTCATCCCACACTTGAAGCTTTCCAAAGCAAATACTCCCTCCCTTTAGCCTTGTTTTCGTCCCCCTCCCCCACTTGTGTAGAAAATACTTCATGTATTATTGTACAAATCCCAAATACCTTAGCCTAGTATCTCTAGTTGTATTCCAAAGTTATTTCAATACTAGGAGCCCGGAAATACCACTTTATTCCAATAGTCGCAAAGTGAAACCCTAGAAAAATCTTCCTAGCTTGATTGAAGGGTTAAGAGAAGTTGTTTAGAAACTTCTAAGGGTCGCTTGGAGCGGGTTGGAGCGTAAGGAATTGGAGCTAAACGTTGCTCAGGATCGACTTATAATCTTGGATAATTTTGGGCTTATCGAGGTAATGATCTATGTCCCCCTATTGTAATTGGATATTACATATTGTAGTAGTTTAGAATTGAGTATAAGATATATTGGAAGGATTATTATAAAGGATTGAACTGTATTTACATTGGACTGTATTTAAAGTAGACTTGTGTAGTATTATTGTGAAGCAGAATTGAACACGTCCGGTTAGACGTGTAATCCTATTACACCCCGTAAGTCCAGGACATGTATAAGAGAATGTACGTAAGGAATCAAGACTTGAAAATTGGTACGAAAGGAAGAATTATTTTTCCGACAGAAAATCTTCGGGACGTCGGAAAGGAAAAATGTTCGTTGTTGAGAATTGGATTCTCAAAATGCATTATTTGAAGAGTATGGAACCTATTAACATTATGGAAATTTATTTTTACGGATTTGGTCACGTGGGGCCCACCCGAGGAATTTTACGTTTTGTGGGGCCCACGAGGGTTACAGAATTTTATGAACGAATGAGAGGGCGACACGTGGCACCCTCACATATGGTCTTGGATGAAATTAGAGGAAGGGTAAATGGTCATTGACCATCTTGGAAGATAAGTCTTGCAAGCTTGATATTGTTGACTTGTCAACTTGTCCACATGGGCTTAATCCTAGTGAAATTCATCCTAGCCTCACATTTGTTGATATCTAAGCCTCTCATTGTGTTATATATACATAACTAGTAGCAAGACAAGGTATTGAAGACTTAGAAAAATTTCACAACACTTTGAGCTTGTTATGTTGCTCTCGGGTTTAGGCTAGATCCCACACAAAAAATTTGCAATTTTGATCCATTATTCACAAGACTTAAACCCAAGGTTCCTAAGAGTATTATAAGGTTATCTCAATATAAAGATTGCGGAAAAACGACGTTTTCATATTAGTCGCAAGGCGGAAACTTAGGGAGTTCTTCAACTTTGAAGTTGGAACTTGAAGATGAGTTCTTCATAGGCTTCTAAGGAGTGCTTGAAGTGGATTGGAACCTAAGGAAAGGAGCTAAGAATTGCTAAGGCACGACTTTGAATCTTGGAAATTTTAAGGGCTTATAAAGGTATAAATTTTGTCGTTTTAGTAGTTAAGACTTACTTATTGTTGTAGCTATGGATATTAGCAAGCATGAGTTATATGTTATGAGGTTTTTATAAGTGTTGTGGCTATTGGAACCCTAATCCGAAACTAGCATGTTAGCCCTAAGATTTCAATTCAAGTCGATTATTAGTAAAGTCGTCGCATGTTGTAAAAAGAAGGAAATTGTAGTTGTTGAAGTTATTTATGACTATATAACATGTTAGACCTTAGAACTTGGAATTGGAAAAGGATTGGAAAGGACTTAGTGTTATTATTTATGTTGGCCGAGAATGGCTAGATTATGGAGCTATTTCGTATGAATTGTGGGGCGGAATTTTACACGTATTGTAGGCGTGTAATCCGCTGTTTAGTTGTTGTTTTGAGCCTTAAATGTGGCGTGTTGGTTATTGTATTGGCCTTGAAAAATGTGGCAAAGTGAGTAGAAACAAAGGAAGTCTTTGCGATTTTCCGTAGAATTAGAGGCCAGTATACTTAGTATTATTCTCGTTAGAGACTAGAAGTTGATAGTCTTGTTGTGACCATTATAGGTTGACAACTGCGTGCGGCGTATTCGGCAGCTTGTGGATTTAGCGAAAAGGTATGTGAACTATCTCTCTTACAGCATGATTCCTTAAGATCGAAAATCGTCCTACTCGTAAATGATCCATTCCTTGGTTGTATTTGGATTGCCTAAAATAGAATTTGTTCTATGTACTTCCTTGAGTGTACTTTGATGTTTAAATTATAAGTTGTATAATCCATTTCCTTAGTGAAGTTTGGATTCATAAAAGTGAAAGTATTTTACTTAAAGTACATAGAGTCTTGAAAAGGAAGTGGTTTCCAAATCTTTTGGCTAGTGCCTTAGTTCCAAAACCTAAAGGTCATTATAATGACTTTAGGGAAGTCAAAGGAGTGATTTACTTAATTATTTTAAAAGAGGAGAAATGACATGATTTAAGAGAAGTAACTTGTTTTAACGGTGTAAGCTACTTGAGGTTTAAAAGTAGAAGAAACTTGTTTTCTAAATATTAAGAGACTCAAAGTATTTTGAAAGTTAAGAACTTGATTTGTAAGTATGTGATACTTGGTTTTAAAAGTATAAGTCTCTTGGTTATAAAAAGAATGAAATTGTCTAAAACCATAAAGGGTTATAACGGCTTTATGGGAAGTTGGTTATAACGGCTTTATGGAAGGTTAAGAAAGTTGTCTATTTTGATTATTGGGCATAAGTTGCCTAGATTATGAAAATTTGAAGTTACTTGATTTCAAGCTTTGAAATGAGTTTTCTAAAAGTGTAGTAACTTACTTTGAAAAATAGATACACCTTGATACTACGGGTGTTAGTATCTTGGGATTTTACATAAAAAGGAGTCTTTTGAAAAGAATGCGTCGTAGTACTTTGGCTTGTTAAATGAGAATTATTCTAAGCGTGCCTTGATAAGTACTTTGGCTTGTTAAATGAAATTATTCTATTGGTGCCTTGATAAGTACTTTGGCTTGTTAAATGAGAATTATTCTATTTGTGCCTTGATAAGTACTTTGGCTTGTTAAGTGAAATTATTCCATGTGTGCCTTGATAAGTACTTTGGCTTGATTAATTGAGAATTGCCTATGTGTCTTTGGTGATAGCCTTTGAGTGCAAGTATTATGTTTTATTGCGTTCTTGCGACTCTCGGTTGGAGGGTCGGTGTCTTGTTATAAGTTACTTGGGCGTCTGGCGGTGATGTGGAATTCCACGGGTATGCTTCCGTTATTTGTAGTACTTGGGTTAAATTCGGATTTTTATAAAAGACACAGTAGTGCTTATGTGTTGTTTGTGGCCAGTCGAGATTGGGTAAGAGTATAAGTGAGGGTAAACCCAGGCGCTATACCACTTCTCGGGGTAAGAGTATAAATGAGGGTAAACCCCGAGACATTATACCACTGCTTGTTTTGTTTGATGGTCGGTCGAGATAGGGTAAGAGTATAAGTGAGGGTAAACCCCAGGCAGCTATACCACATACTCGGTAGAAGTATAAATGATGGGTAAACCCCAGACATTATACCCCTGCTTGTTTTGTTTGATGGTCGGTCGAGATAGGGTAAGAGTATAAGTGAGGGTAAACTCCCGAGCAGCTATACCACACTTACTCGAGTAGAGTATAAATAAGGGTAAACCCCAGACATTATACCACTGCTTGTTTTGTTTAATGGTCGGTCGAGATAGGGTAGAGTATAAGTGAGGTAAACCCCAGGCGCTATACCACCTTCTCGGGATAAGAGTATAAATGAGGGTAAACCCCGAGACATTATACCCACTGCTTGTTTTGTTTGATGGTCGCGAGAGATAGGGTAAAAGTATAAATGAGGGTAAACCCCAGACATTATACCACTGCTTTACCACTGCTCGTCTTCTACTTACCGTCTGATTTTTAGGACACAGGTGGGACTTGGTGTTCGGTATGCTATTGGCGTTATATTATATCATGGTGGCGGTGAGGAAGGATTCCACGGGCATGATTGATATTGTGGCGTGAGACCCGTGGTTATATTTAGAAATGACTTGAGGCATCGTCCACGACTTATTATGGCTTATGTGTTGTGTCTTTGTAGGTTGGCTATCATCATGTCTCGTATTTTGCTTAAGCGTTATGATTTCATTCTGATGCTAACATTTCACATGCTTGGTACATTCTTGTCTTGACCTCCTTGAAGTGCGTTAAATCTGCATGAGTTTAGAGTACCTGATTTGGTGATCGGCGGTGTAGGTCCTGCTCGAGTTTTTGGATAGCTCCTTACATTGGGAGTTTATCTTTTTGGTATAAGTTCTTTCAGTCTGAGCTTTTATGCGATTATGGAGTGCAGTGGGGCCTTGTCGTCATAGTTGATATAACTCTTAAGTGCGTATTCATATGTGGATTGGACTACGTATAGTATAGTGTCTTTTAGTATGTATATCATGGCGGCCTTATCGGCTTTGCCCTTACTTGCGTCTGATTGGTTTAAAAAGAAAAAAAAAAGGGTGTTATTTAATTTCATGATTTACTTGTGTTGTTAAGGTAGAAGGTGCCGGGTAGGGCACGATCCAGGCTTGAGGTTGGGCGTGTGAGTAGTATCAAAGCGATCGGTCCTCGGAATGTCTACGGTCGTGTCTAGTAGAGTCTTGATTATCGGTGTGTTGCGCGCCGCCCCGTAAGCGAGCTCTGAGACATTTAGGAGTTGGTTTCTATTCTTCTCACTCTAGATCGTGCCATAGAAATTTGTGTTAGTAAGATAATTCCTCTCAGCGTGATTTTGTGTTCTGATTATGCCTCGAGGAGAAGCAGCCGCCCGAGAAGGGCAAATGAGTAGCGAGATCTACTAGTCGGACTCGGAGAGTTGATAGGGCTTATGCCCGGGGTATCTGCCGGATAGTGTCTTGCGATCGGAGAGTTCTTCTGCGCGAGTTTTGAGGCCTAGCACCGGCGCCTCGGTTTCTCAATTAGGAGAAGACTATAGGAGTCATGAGAAGCGGTTATGTTATTGACCAAGATAGCGATGCTCTGATTTCATCGGCGAGAAGTTATTCGGCGATGCAGGCGGTGTACGAGAGGTAGAGGCAGCGGAGATCGGCATAAGAGGCTGGGCCGGTTGGTTATCGGTGAGTTTTGGGCAGCGGCCTCGGCGAGTGAATATTCGTCGACCTACCCGGTACATACCCCGCGGTTCCACGGTGGGATATTGGACCCACGAGGATTTAGGAGCGGTCCAGCTCGGTCGAGGTTCTCGAGGAAGCGAGAGGACTTTCTCGGTCGAGGCCACCTATTCCTCGGTGTATCGGATGTGGTAGCGTCGTTGAAATGCCGTTATGGCCCGGGAGTTTGTTTTGTTGTGGCCGTCCGGGCCATGTCGGAGGATGTCCTTTTAGAAAAACGCGGTGAGGTGGCTCGGCTATGAGCGATGGTTGATTCCCTTTCCTCCGCGGTTATCGTCCCGAGCGAGTGTTCGGATGTCGGCCGGTAGTGGTAGAGTCGAGTGGTGTTTATAGTTCTGGCGGTCCTTGAACCGCATGGTAGCGTGACTACTAGGCGGGATCGAGAAGCAACATCTCGTGGGTTCTGGTATATGTCGATTCTTTTGAATCATCGTGCGTTCATAGATTGATTTTGCCACTAGCGTATATGTTTTACCTTTGTTGCTAGCGGTTGTAAAGTGATAGTACCCAGTAGGGATACCTTGATTAGTAAAGTGAGAAGTTAAGAATGTTGACAAGAATGGTAAGTGGTGAGACTATAGTTGTGTAGAGTTCACAAGTTGTAATTGCCCATGTGATGTAAGACCGATAGGGAAGAATATGCGGTAGAAATACTTGACCTATGTGTGAACCTTTAGTGATTAGGGGATAGGGTGAAGTACATTGAGATAGGAGAAATATTTATTTGGACTAAGAATGAGAAGTTAAATTGTGTTGGGTGGGTTGTGGACTCATTTTGGGTCGTAGGTAGTATGGAATGGGGTGATGTCGGTTAGAAATGGTCCAGATTATGTGGTAGGGTCAGGATGCAGGCCGAGTTTAGTTAATCGTTATGCGAGTTCGTGGATGTGTTCCAGGAACCAGCCGTAAGTCGAGAAAGAGCCTTGCGGAAAGTAAGTAACAAAATGGCCAAGTTTGGATAGTAACTCGAGGATTGGAGAATAGAAACAATATTTGAGATTTTGTGCGTGTACTAGATGAGTTTGAAAGTCTGAGAAAGTATGACAAGTAAGGAAAGAAAGGAACCTCTAAGGATCCGTGTTTTAGAAAACGATAACCTTGAGTTTTGTGAGAAGGAATTCGCGGATGGAAGGTCCGTTGTTATGTTTCGTATGTTGTGGTGGCCGTATGTGGCATCGTTGGTCTTGTGGAGTATTGATTGATAGGCTTGGTAAAGAGATTATCAGGAATTTGTATAGCTTGAAAACCGACTAAGAACATTCGGGGCGAATGTTTCTAAGGAAGAATGTTACACCAGTAAGTCGGGACATGTATAAGAGAATATGCGTAAGGAATCAAGACTTGAAAATTGATGCGAAAGGAAGAATTGTTTTTCATGAGAAAATCTTGGGGCGTCGGAAAGGAAAAATGTTCGTTGTTGAGAATTGGATTCTCAAAATGCATTATTTGAAGAGTATGGAACCTATTAACATTATGGAAATTTATTTTTACGGATTTGGTCACGTGGGGCCCACAGAATTTTACGTTTGTGGGGCCCGAGGTTCTGGAATTTTATGAACGAATGAGAGGGCGACAAGTGACACCCTCACATATGGTCTTGGACGAAATTAGAGGAAGGGTAAATGGTCATTGACCATCTTGGAAGATAAGTCTTGCAAGCTTGATATTGTTGTCACGACCAGGCCGGGGCATGGCCCGGTACCCTAGGGGTACCATCGGTATATGTCGAGAGAATAGCGCGGAACATACATAACACATAACTTATAAAGGTAAACATCAGCGGCGGTAGGTAAATTGCTTAAAACATTCTTTAAACAAAAGTATAGTAGTCTGACGGGTTATTATAGCCCAAAACACATAGGTGACCACAAACCTCTAAAGATAACAACTGTGGCGGGACAGGGCCCCGCCATACCCCTGAATGTACAAAATACCTATAGCATCAGGGAATATCCGTACCAATAGACAAGCTTAGGAGGAATGGAACTTCGACAGGAATAGTGATCCTAGAGCGAGGATCCTCGATGCTTACCACCTGCGGCGTGAGCGGCCCCAGGAAGGGGTCGATTACACAATATGTACCAAGTATGTAAAGCTGGAAAATACTATAATAATGATATCATAAGTCTAAAAGTAAGTTGGAGTCATGGAAGACAATAAAGATACGTTTTACTGTGCCTTACTAACAATGAGAGTGACAAGTATATATATATATGTAATACTGCATAAAATAAGGGCCTTAGGATCAAAACAGGGTACCTCGCCCGTAGTATCAATAAACACCCCTACTCCTGGGACTATTTCACCTGCATAGGTCCTGTGGACCCGCATGAGGTATTCCTCGCATAGGTGTGCCGACGCGTGAGACTATTTCACCGCGTAAGCCCATAAGGACTCGCGTGAGGTATTCCTCGCATTATGGGTAGCAAATCCACGGAGCAGGTGGTATACGATCTTGGGGACTTTCCCCGGATATACTCTTACCACAGGCGGATGGTATAGCGATCTTGAAGTGTACTCGCCGGATATACTCTTTGCTGGAGGCGGATGGTATAGCGATCTTGGGGCGTGCCCGCCGGATATCTCTTACTGCAGTGCGGATGGTATAACGATCTTGGATCGCCCCTCGGATATACTCTTACGGAGAAGGTGGTATGGCGATCTTGGGGCTTGCCTCGGACATACTCTTACCACAGGTAGGTGGTATAACGATCTTGGGGCTTGCCCGCCGGATATACTCTTACCACTAGCTCAGCGTCATCGTATCATAATCATAAATAAGTTAAGAAAACATAACTTCTTATTAGTCTTGTTCATATACCCTCTCATTTTAGTTTACTTAAGGCACTTAATCATATCTTTAATAAAAAAGCAGAATTAACCCAGTACTACGTGCTTGATTCTTTTAAAAGTGACTCTTTTTCATACATAAAGCTCTTGGGCAATTGATGCCTTAAAAATCAATTTGCCTTTCATAAATCAAATCATTTGTCCTTACTTGTCTTACTTAGAGTAAATCTCTTCTCATTAATCTTTTATAAAGCTAATAAACCAACTTCCCATAAAGTTGTTATATTAACCCTTCACTTTAGTAAAATTACACTTTTCCCTAACTAAGGGACTTATACATTCTTAAAGCGACCTGAGTCTTTATATACTTAAAACAAGTAAGAATACCAAATCTTGTCGTCTAGTACTACATAGTTACATCTATTCATGCTCGAGAGATAGGAAGGCTTCACATACCTTGTTGATCGATCCACTTGCTAAGTCGAACTACATGAAGTAATATGTCAACCTAAAATAACCGTGATGCGTTTATTAACCTCTAATTTCAAAGTAGAACAATCCAAGTTCAAGGTCACTAAATTCTATGGAAAATTGGCGACATTTCCTTTGTTTTACTCACTTTGCCACCTTTCTCAAGGCGAATTTATCATCAAACACCACGTTTAAGGTTGACAATCCAGCATTTAAAGGGGATTACACGCGATTACCAATTCTGCCGCGTAAGTTTACAACAATTCACTTAACAATTCTAAGGTAGTTTTTAGGCTACAACATGCTCGTAATCTCTTCTTAACCCATTCTTCATATCAAACCACATTTCTAGCATGCAATGACTCTAAGGCATTATTTACTACCACAGTTCTTTCTTACAAACATGCGACACTAGAACTAATTCTAAAGGAAGAAATGTTACCTTAAAGTTTTAGCCAAACTTATTCCAAATATTGCTAGCTTCCTTGCCAAGAACACCACCACAACAATACCAACAAGCTAGCCTGAAGCTTATTTTGGTTCTTAACTATTCAGATTTTCTTGGGTTTTCTTTAGAGAGAAGGAGGAGCTCGAGCTTTAGAGAGAGAGAAATTGGAAGATGACCAAGTCTTGAAGACTTGGTCAATATAATACATGCAAGAAATCAGATGGGGACACTTGTCACCCTCCCGAAGTCTTTAAAGAAAAATCGACTTTTCTAAGTTTTCGCCCAAAAATCCCGCCTCGGCGCGCAGCCCGCCTCGTGCGCGGCCGCTGGCTCTCATGACCTCTGCGAACTTTGGCGCGCGGCCTGCATCTGGCGCGCGGCCACTGTCTGGCGCGGCGCTGCAACCGGCGACCCCTCGGTACTTTGTGCGCGGCGGCCCGCCTTTGTCGAAACACATTTACGTCATTGCGCCTTGAACTTGTAACTCTAATAACTTTCTACTCCGACGTCCTATCGACGAACGGTTGGTTGCATTGGAATCTAGACTCCACGAACTACGCCCTAGGCCTTTGAAACACTTAAGAACTCTCAATGTATCGGGTCATAACCCGCATCAAAGTTGACTAAAACCCGTCCGGAATAATCCGTTAACCTATCCTTTGAAAATTTTAAGTCTTACATGCTTTCGTACGCTCCCATACGTAGGGTCAGAACTACGGGGTATAACAATTGTTGACTTGTCAACTTGTCCACATGGGCTTAATCCTAGTGAAATTCATCCTAGCCTCACATTTGTTGATATCTAAGCCTCCCATTGTGTTATATATACATAACTAGTAGCAAGACAAGGTCTTGAAGACTTAGAAAAATTTCACAACACTTTGAGCTTGTTATGTTGCTCTCGGGTTTAGGCTAGATCCCACACAAAAATTTTGCAATTTTGATCCATTATTCGCAAAACTTAAACCCAAGGTTCCTAAGAGTATTATAAGGTTATATCAATAGAAATATTGCGGAAAAACGGCGTTTTCATATTAGTCGCAAGGCGGAAACTTAGGGAGTTCTTCAACTTTGAAGTTGGAACTTGAAGATGAGTTTTTCATAGGCTTCTAAGGAGTGCTTGGAGCGGATTGGAACCTAAGGAAAGGAGCTAAGAATTGCTAAGGCGCGACTTTGAATCTTGGAAATTTTAAGGGCTTATAAAGGTATAAATTTTGTCGTTTTAGTAGTTAAGACTTACTTATTTTTGTAGCTATGGATATTAGCAAGCATGAGTTATATGTTATGATGTTTTTATAAGTGTTGTGGCTATTGGAACCCTAATCCGAAACTAGCATGTTAGCCCTAAGATTTCAATTCAAGTCGATTATTAGTAAAGTCGTCGCATGTTGTAAAAAGAAGGAAATTGTAGTTGTTGAAGTTGTTTATGACTATATAACATGTTAGAACTTAGAACTTGGAATTGGAAAAGGATTGGAAAGGACTTAGTGTTATTATTTATGTTGGCCGAGAATGGCTAGATTATGGAGCTATTTCGTATGAATTGTGGGGCGGAATTTTACACGTATTGTAAGGCGTGTAATCCCCTTTGTTTGGTTGTTGTTTTGAGCCTTAAATGTGGCGTGTTGGTTATTGTATTCGGCCTTGAAAAAGGTGGCAAAGTGAGTAGAAACAAAGGAAGTCTTTTGCGATTTTCCGTAGAATTAGAGGCGTATACTTAGTATTATTCTCGTTAGAGACTAGAAGTTGATAGTCTTGTTGTGACCATTATAGGTTGACACTTCTCGTCTGGCGTATTCGGCAGCTTGTGAATTTAGCGAAAGGTATGTGAACTATCTCATCTTACAGCATGATTCCTTAAGATCGAAAGTCGTCCTACTCGTAAATGATCCATTCCTTGGTTGTATTTGTATTGCCTAAAATAGAATTTGTTCTATGTACTTCCTTGAGTGTACTTTGATGTTTAAATTATAAGTTGTATAATCCATTTCCTTAGTGAAGTTTGGATTCATAAAAGTGAAAGTATTTTACTTAAAGTACATAGAGTCTTGAAAAGAAAGTGGTTTCCAAATCTTTTGGCTAGTGCCTTAGTTCCAAAACCTAAAGGTCATTATAATGACTTTAGGGAAGTCAAATGAGTGATTTACTTAATTGTTTTAAAAGAGGAGAAATGACATGATTTAAGAGAAGTAACTTGTTTTAACGGTGTAAGTTACTTGAGGTTTAAAAGTAGAAGAAACTTGTTTTCTAAATATTAAGAGACTCAAAGTATTTTGAAAGTTAAGAACTTGATTTGTAAGTATGTGATACTTGGTTTTAAAAGTATAAGTCTCTTGGTTATAAAAAGAATGAAATTGTCTAAAACCATAAAGGGTTATAACGGCTTTATGGGAAGTTGGTTATAACGGCTTTATGGAAGGTTAAGAAAGTTGTCTATTTTGATTATTGGGCATAAGTTGCCTAGATTATGAAAATTTGAAGTTACTTGATTTCAAGCTTTGAAATGAGTTTTCTAAAAGTGTAGTAACTTACTTTGAAAAATAGACACACCTTGATACTACGGGTGTTAGTATCTTGGGATTTTACATAAAAAGTAGTCTTTTGAAAGAGAAATGCGTCACGTAGTACTTTGGCTTGTTAAATGAAATTATTCTAATTGTGCCTTGATAAGTACTTTGGCTTGTTAAATGAGAATTATTCTATTGGTGCCTTGATAAGTACTTTGACTTGTTAAATGAGAATTATTCTATTTGTGCCTTGATAAGTACTTTGGCTTGTTAATTGAGAATTATTCCATGTGTGCCTTGATAAGTACTTTGACTTGATTAATTGAGAATTGCCTATGTGTCTTTGGTGATAGCCTTTGAGTGCAAGTATTATGTTTTATTGCGTTATCGCGACTCTCGGTTGGAGAATTGGTGTCTTGTTATGTAAGTTACTTGGGCGTCTGAAGCGGTGATGTGGGATTACGGGTATCTTAGTTATTTGTAGTACTTAGGTTAAATTCGGATTTTTATAAAGACACAGTAGTGCTTATGTGTTGTTTGTGGAGTCGAGATAGGGTAAGAGTATAAGTGAGGTAAACCCAGGCAGCTATACCACATTCTCGGGTAAGAGTATAAATGAGGTAAACCCCAAGACATTATACCGTGCTTGTTTTGTTTGATGGTCGGTCGAGATAGGGTAAGAGTATAAGTGAGGGTAAACCCCAGGCAGCTATACCACCTTCTCCGAGTAAGAGTATAAATGAGGGTAAACCCCAGACATTATACCACTACTTGTTTTGTTTGATGGTGCGAGAGATAGGGTAAGAGTATAAATGAGGTAAACCCCAATACATTATACCACTGCTTTACCACTGCTCGTCTTCCTACTTGCGTCTGATTTTAGGACACAGTGGGAATTGGTGTTGAGTATGCCTATTGGCGTTATATTATATCATGGGTATGGCGGTGAGGAAGGATTCCACGGGCGTGATTGATATTGTGGGCGTGAGACCCGTGGTTATATTTTAGAAATGACTTGAGGCATGCGTCCACGACTTGTTATGACTTCTTATGTTGTGTCTTTGTAGGTTGGCTATCATACGTGTCTCTGTTTTGCTTAAGTGTTATGATTTCATTCTGATACTTGCTGTTTCACATACTTGGTACATTCTTGTCTTGACCTCCTTGAAGCTGCGTTCATCTGCATGAGTTTAGATCTGTGATTTGGTGATCGGCAGTGTAGGACCACCTTTCGAGTTTTGGATAGCTCATACATTCGGGAGTTTATATTTTTGGTATAAGTTCTTTCGATCTGACTTTTATCTGATTATGGATGCAGCGGGGCCTTGTCCGTCATAGTTGATATAACTCTTAAGTGCAATATTCATATGTGGGATTTGACTCATGTATATTATAGTGTCTTTTGAGTATCTATATCATGGCAGCCTTGTCGGCTTTGCCCTTGCACGTACGATTGGTTTAAAAGAAAAAAAAAAGGGTGTTATTTAATTTCCGCAGTTTACTTGTGTTGTTAAGGTAGAAGAGCCGGGTAGGGCACGATCCACGGGCAGGGTTGGGGGTGACAAATCCTTGGAGTTGTTGGCTTGTAGCGAGGCCTTGTTAGGGGGAGGTTATTTATGTGATTGCGGGGAGGTCTTCTAGAATTTTCCGTAGAATAAGGAACTGTTTACTTAGAATATGCTACGAAGATAACTAGAAGTTGATAGATGTATTGTGAATATTATATGTGGATCTTCTACGCGCGACATACTCGACTTGGCTTGTGGATTAAGCCGAAGAGGTATGTGATTCTTCCTATACTCTTGAGCATGATTGTTGTGAACTATATAATACGGTAGACGTACATGTGTGAAATGAATTTTGTTTGTTTAAAACATAAAGTGTTATAATGGCTTTATGGGAAGTTAGTTATAACGACTTTATGAAAATAAAAGAAAGATTTGATTTTTGAAAGCTAAACGACTTGATTTTAAAAGATAAGAGACTTGACTTATAAACGACTTGATTTGGAAAGGAGAAGTAACTTGATTTTAGTCTAGGTTTCTTGTTTTGACTAAAGTAAGTTATTTGGGTTTTAAAGAGTATACTTGATGTTGTTTAATAGAAAAGTACTTGATTTTAAAAGTCTTGTAAAGATTTTTACGAAGGTGAAGTAATTTGGTTTGAAAAAGCGTGTTTTGATACTACGAGTATTAGTATCGTGTGGCTTTTACATAAAGAGGTCTTTTTGAAAGAAGGAAAGTATGTAGTATTTTGGGGTTGAAACCGGATTGTTGATATAAAATGAAAGTCGTTGACTTGCTATGCTTGTTGTGATAGCCTTTGATGTGCAAGTGTTTTGTTTACATGCTCAGTGTCTCTCGGGAGGGCGACTATCGATTGATTGTATGGACATGCGACCGTTGGATGGTCCGCAGTATCGTCCGGCTTTGAGTATTATCTGGTTATTTCTTTTGGACATCTTGACCGCGTTGGATGGTCGCGGTATCGTCACTTTGAGTATTATCTTGTTATTTCCTTTGGACATCGGCCACGATGGATGGTCGCGGTATGCATCGATAGGATGGTTTCATGGCCATGCTTATCTGAGAGTAAGATCTTGGGGCATGCGGTCGTTGTGAGGTTTATGTTATTTGTCCATGGATAGCTAATCCGTGAAGCTTGCGCGGTGGCGATCACGGGCTTGATTTGTACATGTGGTTCTGAGCGCGCTTTAGATACTTGTTACAGTCATTTCTCGTGTATCGGCGGGCTCACGGTAGATAGCTTAAGATACTTGCCTCGGTCTTATCTGCGTGAGGCGGTAGGCTGAGTGCGTTAACAAGATCTTGCCTCGGCGATTCGTGGCTAGATTTTGGGTAGTAGTTGGCTTAGTACCTTGCGGTGAAGGGATCGACTAGCTTTTGGGTAGTAGTTGGCTATTCTACTTGGCGTCGGTTTGATAGCGGCGCGGATCTAGTGTTCGAGTTCACATATGGGTGTTGTTTTACATCATGTCTTTGCCGTGATGAGAAATGAGTTCCACGGGCATGATTGATATTATGGCGTGAGACCCGTAGTTATGTGTAGTGATTATTGCGAGGATATCGTCCGCTTGACCCTAGCTTGTTTACTTATTGCAAAATGGTTTTATAAAATGATGAAATGTGATTTCATTCTGTATTTTGATTTCACATACTTGGTACTGTTATGCGACCTCGCCCGAAGTGCGTTCATCTGCGAGTATAGGTACACTAGTTGTTGATCCTCGTTCATAGGATCATGATTCGGCGTTAGGAAGCTCCGTTTCTCGGAGGCTTATCTTTTAGTATAGTCCTGTCATTGTAGGTACTTGTACATTCGGGGTATGGCGGGGCCTGTCCGTCATAGTTGTTATTACATTCTTAGAAGTGCATGAAATCTTGTTGTGGGCAGGGTTGTAATGGATTTTAACTGTTCAGTTTCATATATATGTATATACATGAAGGTGACCGTTTTGGTTAGCCTGTTTTCTTTTGTTGTCTCTTGTTTCCTTTTTAAATTTTATTTCCGCTGATTTTCTCTGATGTTGTTATCACTAGGGTGCCCGGGGTAAGGCACCAGTCGTGGGCCCGAGATCGGGTCGTGATAAAAGTGGTATCAGAGCAGTTAATCCTCGGAAAGTGTCTACATACCGTATCTAGTAGAGTCTTGATTATCGGCGTGTTGTGCACCACACCTATAATCAGGAGGCTATGGGATATTTAGGATTGGTTTCTATTCTTCTCACTCCGAGATCATGCCTTAGAGCTGTGTTATAAAATTGGACTCCCTCGGACGTATTCGTATGTACCAGTTATGCCTCCGCGAGCAGCGAGGCGGATGGGCAAAGCGGCGAGAGAGCTACTGATTGAACACGAGAGGGTTACGAGGCACGTGCACGGTCATTACGAGATAGTACTTGACGGCGAGTTTTATGGCGCGTAGCCCAGCGAGTTTAGGCGGCAGCGGTTGCTCGGAGGCCACGATACGAGCCTCGGTTCCACGACCGGGGCGAGGATATGAGTTGAGATGGCGATTACTAGCTAGGATCGTGGCAAGATATGAGGCGGACGGGGCCGGTGGTTCGCGATGCAGTGATTCACCCTAGATCCGATAGTCTGAGACTTCGGGATTTCTTGAGTTGTAGTTCGCCAGAGTTCTAGGGATAGGGAGCTGAGGATGATCCTCAGGGTGTCGTACTAGTTTGGGGAGATTGTTATGCTTTTGGCCAGCAGGGCCATTTGGTGAGAGTTTGTCCGACTAGAGGTAGCACAGATGTAGAGACTCAGCCTTCGGGATCGGTGGCTGGTTCATCGCCTTATATAGCTAGGCGCCTGCGGCGAGATTATGATTAGGCGACTAAGAGGAAGTAAAGGCGATGAATTCTGAGAGATACCTTTAGCCCTTAAGAGACTTGGTTATGTTGTTATGGTGAATACGTGTGGAGTGCTATACGGATAGCATTGTGTTAAGTGTGATTTAGAAAACATGGTTAGTGAAAGGGTAAGATTGGGGACAGGGAAATTGTGAGCCTTAGAATATTATACGTGGAGACCTTAGATGCGAGGCCGTCTTGAGTAAAAGATTTTGTTTACGATTGACCTTTGTTGGAGTGCATAAAATACGTGGGGTATATTTGTGTTATAAGTCCCTGAGTGGTGTGAAATGAAAGGGGGTAGTTGAGCTAAGAAGACCACTAGGTTTTCGTGACTTGATAGATAAGATTGTTCCGGATCGGGGAACAAGAGTTTGGCGCGATAATGGGTCGGGTTGAGGCAAGGTCGCGGGTCAACCCGCAGCCCGGAATGGGGTGGGGTCAATTTGTGGTAGTCCCGCTGTGTGATAGGGTCACGAGGGTGCTAGGCCCAAGTTTAGGTAACCATCGTACGGGTTCGTGGATACGTTCGACCAGAATCGGATCGTGAAGGCCGAGGATGGCCTTAGAGAAAATTGAAGCTAGTGGGAGCTTTTGTGAGATTAGAAATGATTCCTCGTTGGCTTGGATTTGAGTTTTGCACACATGTTTTATTCTGGCCAGTGGTGGCATGATCGGTTTTGTAAGTGTAGTAGTGGAGACTATACCGGCGCAAGTACGTTTGAAGACTTAGAAGGAACATTCGGGACGAATGTTTCTAAGGGGGGGAAGAATGTTATACCCCGTAGTTCCAGGGTATGTATGTGAGGACGTACGTGCGAGAATCTGACGAAATTTTGGAAAGAAAGAAAGATGTGATTTTTAATGAAAAAGTTTAGGGTTTTGTGAAGGAAAAAGGTTC
Source organism: Przewalskia tangutica (assembly GCA_029844215.1). Classification (NCBI taxonomy): domain Eukaryota; kingdom Viridiplantae; phylum Streptophyta; class Magnoliopsida; order Solanales; family Solanaceae; genus Przewalskia; species Przewalskia tangutica. Next base: position 116,525,505 of record CM056722.1, read on the forward strand.
GTTAATGGGAATTGGATTCCCAGTTTGGTATTTGGAATTCTTGGATTATATTAGAATTATGAGATTTTATTTTGGAAATGGTCACGTGGGACCCACGGGAGAAAATTCTACGGTTTTGTAGGGGCCCAGCTTTGTTTTGAGATTTTCGGTATTTTGGATATTTTGGAAGGCGAATATTTTGGGCCAGTCGAGGCGACACGTGTCACCCTCATGTAGCACCTTGGCGGTGGAGGGACAGTGGCTGGTAGAAATGGCGTGACAACTGGAGCTAAATTTCGTTGGCCATGTGGTGTGATGGGACCCACACACACATGGCCCAATCTTGACCACACACTTGCATAGATCTTGACCCTTGTTTCCTCTATAAATACCCCCTTAAGTTGAAGACAAATTTCATCCCACACTTGAAGCTTTCCAAAGCAAATACTCCCTCCCTTTAGCCTTGTTTTCGTCCCCCTCCCCCACTTGTGTAGAAAATACTTCATGTATTATTGTACAAATCCCAAATACCTTAGCCTAGTATCTCTAGTTGTATTCCAAAGTTATTTCAATACTAGGAGCCCGGAAATACCACTTTATTCCAATAGTCGCAAAGTGAAACCACTGAAAAATCTTCTAGCTTGGTTGAAGGGTTAAGAGAAGTTGTTTAGAAACTTCTAAGAATTAACTGGAGGCGGGTTGGAATGTAAGGAATTGGAGCTAAACGTTGCTCATGATCGACTTATAATCTTGGATAATTTTGGGCTTATCGAGGTAATGATCTATGTCCCCCTATTGTAATTGGATATTACATATTGTAGTAGTTTAGAATTGAGTATAAGATATATTAGAAGGATTATTATAAAGTTAGTGTATTTACATTGAATTTGTATTCTGATGAACTTGTGTAGTATTATTGTGAAGCGAGAATTGAACACGTCAGGCTAGGCGTGTAATCCATGAGTTGTTGGCTTGGTAGCGTGCCTTGTTAGGGAGGTTATTTATGTGATTGCGGGGAGAGTCTTTGCGAATTTTCCGTAGAATAAGGAATTGTTTACTTAGAATATGCTACGAAGAGAACTAGAAGTTGATAGATGTATTGTGAATATTATAGGTGGATCTTCTACGCGCGGCATACTCGACTTGGCTTGTGGATTAAGCCGAAGAGGTATGTGATTCTTCCTATACTCTTTAGCATGATTGTTGTGAACTATATAGTACGGTAGACGTACGTGTGTGAAATGAATTTTGTTTGTTTAAAACATAAAGTGTTATAATGACTTTATGAGAAGTTAGTTATAACGACTTTATGAAAATAAAAGAAAGATTTGATTTTTGAAAGCTAAACGACTTGATTTTAAAAGATAAGAGACTTGACTTATAAACGACTTGATTTCGGAAAAGGAGAAGTAACTTGATTTAAGTATAGGTTACTTGTTTTGAAAAAAGTAAGTTATTTGGGTTTTAAAGAGTATACTTGATGTTGTTTAAAAGAAAAGTACTTGATTTTAAAAGTCTTGTAAAGATTTTTACGAAGATGAAGTAATTTGGTTTGAAAAGAAAACGTGTTTTGATACTACGAGTATTAGTATCGTGTGGCTTTTACATAAAAAGAGGTCTTTTTTTTAAAGACGGAAAGTATGTAGTATTTTGGGGTTGAAACCCGGATTGTTGATATAAAATGAAAGTACGTTGACTTGCCTATGCTTGTTGTGATAGCCTTTGATGTGCAAGTGTTTTGTTTTATGCTCTGAGTGTCTCTCGGGAGGCCGACTATCGATTGATTGTTTGGACATCGACCGTTGGATGATCGCGAGTATCGTCCACTTTGAGTATTATCGGTTATTTCTTTTGGACATGCGACCGTTGGATGGTCGCGGTATCGTCGGCTTTGAGTATTATCTTGTTATTTCCTTTGGACATCGGCCACGATGGATGGTCGCGGGTATCGTCGATGGGATGGTTTCATGGCCATGCTTATCACGAGAGTAAGATGTCGGGGCATGCGGTCGTTGTGAGGTTTATGTTATTTGTCCATGGGCCGCTAATCCATGAAACTTGCGCGGTGACGGCGATCACGGGCTTGATTTGTACATGTGGTTCTGAGCGCTTTAGATACTTGTTACGGTCATTTCGTGTATCGGCAGGCTCTGGTAGATAGCTTAATATACTTGCCTCGGTCATATCTCGTGAGACGGTAGGCTAGGGTATGTTAGCTTAAGATACTTGCCTCGGCCAGTTGCGTGGCTAGCTTTTGGACTGGTAGTTGGCTTAGTACCTTGCGTGAAGGGATATGACTAGCTTTTGGGTAGTAGTTGGCTATTCTACTTGGCGTCGGTTTGATAGCCTTGAGCGAGAATCTAGTGTTGAGTTCACATATGGGTGTTGTTTTACATCATGTCTTGCCGTGATGAGAATGAGTTCCACGGGCATGATTGATATTATGGGCGTGAGACCCGTAGTTATGTGTGAGTGATTATTACGGGGATATCGTCCCTTGCCAGCCTTCTTTGTTTACTTATTGCAAAATGGTTTTATAAAATGATGAAATGTGATTTCATTACGGTATTTTCGATTTCACATACTTAGTACTGTTATGCGACCTCGCTTGAGGCTGCGTTCATCTGCGGTAGAGTACACCGATTGTTGATCCTCGCTCATAGGATCGCGATTCAGCGTTAGGAAGCTCGTTTCTCGGAGGCTTATCTTTTAGTATAGTCCCTGTCATTGTAGGTACTTGTACATTCGAGGTATGGCGGGGCCACTGTCGTCATAGTTGTTATTACATTCTTAAGTGCAGTAATCTTGTTGTGGCGGGGTTGTAATGGATTTTAAGCTGTTGATTTCATATATATGTATATACATGAAGGTGGCCGTTTTGGTTAACTTTGTTTTCTTATGTTGTATCTTGTTTCTGTTTAAATTTTATTTCCGATTTTGCTCGATGTTGTTATCACTAAGGGTGCCGGGGTAAGGCACGATCGCGGGCGAGATCGGGTCGTGATAAAAGTGGTATCAGGCGATTAATCCTCGGAAAGTGTACATCTGCGTATCTAGTAGAGTCTTGATTATCGGCGTGTTGTGCACCAGCTTTATGTCGGAGGCTATGGGATATTTAGGATTGGTTTCTATTCTTTAACTCAGAGATCATGCCTTAGAGTGTGTTATAAATTGGACTCCTCGGGCGTATTCGTATGTACGATTATGCCTCGCGCAAAGCAGCGAGGCCCGGATAGGCAAGCGTGAGAGGAGCTCTGATTGAACATAGAGGATTCACGAGGCAGCTGGTCATTACGAGATAGTACTTGAACAGCGAGTTTTATGGCGCCTTAGCCCGATAGAGTTTAGGCGGCGGCGGTGCTACGGAGGCCACGATACGAGCCTCGGTTCCACGACCGAGGGCCGAGATATGAGTTCAAGAGATGGCGATTACTAGCTAGGATCGTGGCAAGATATGAGAACGGACGGGGCCGGTGGTTCGGCGATGCGATGATTCACCCTAGATCCGATAGTCTGAGACTTCGGGATTTCTTGAGTTGCAGTTCGCCAGAGTTCTAGGGATAGGGAGCTGAGGATGATCCTCAGGGTGTCGTACTAGTTTGGGGAGATTGTTATGTTTGCGGCCAGCAGGGCCATTTGGTGAGAGTTTGTCCGACTAGAGGTAGCACAAATGTAGAGACTCAACCTTCGGGATCGGTGGCTGGTTCATCGCCTTATATAGCTAGGCGCCCTGCAGGGCAGGATTATGATTAGAGCGACTAAGATGAAGTAAAGCGATGAATTCTGAGAGATACCTTTAGCCCTTAAGAGACTTGGTTATGTTGTTATGGTGAATACGTGTGGAGTGCTATACAGATATCATTGTGTTAAGTGTGATTTAGAAAACATGGTTAGTGAAAGGGTAAGATTGGGGACATGGAAATTGTGAGCCTTAGAATATTATACGTGGAGACCTTAGATGCGAGGCCGTCTTGAGTAAAAGATTTTGTTTACGATTGACCTTTGTTGGAGTGCATAGTATACGTGGGGTATATTTGTGTGATAAGTCCCTGAGTGGTGTGAAATGAAAGGGGGTAGTTGAGCTAAGAAGACCACTAGGTTTTCGTGACTTGATAGATAAGATTATTCCGGATCGGGGAACAAGAGTTTGGCGAGATAATGGGTCGGGTTGAGGCAAGGTCGCGGGTCAACCCGCATCCCGGAATGGGGTGGGGTCAATTTGTGGTAGTCCCGCTGTGTGATAGGGTCACGAGGGTGCTAGGCCCAAGTTTAGGTAACCATCGTACGAGTTCGTTGATACGTTCGACCAGAATCGGATCGTGAAGGTCGGGGATGGCCTTAGAGGAAATTGAAGCTAGTGGGAGCTTTTGTGAGATTAGAAATGATTCCTCGTTGGCTTGGATTTGAGTTTTGCGCACATGTTATATTACGGCGATGGTGGCGTGATCGGTTTGTAAGTGTAGTAGTGGAGACTATCTGCAGCGCAAATGCGTTTGAAGACTTAGAAGAAACATTCGGGACGAATGTTTCTAAGGAAGAATGTTATACCCGTAGTTCGAGGTATGTATGTGAGGGCGTGCGTGCGAGAATCTGACGAAATTTTGGAAAGAAAGAAAGATGTGATTTTTGACGGAAAAGTTTAGGGTTTTGTGAAGGAAAAAGGTTCGTTAATGGGAATTGGATTCCCAGTTTGGTATTGGACTTCTTGGATTATATTAAATTATGAGATTTTATTTTGGAAATGGTCACGTGGGACCCACGGGAGAAATTCTACGGTTTTGTAGAACCAGCTTTGTTTTGAGATTTTAGGTATTTTGGATATTTTGGAAGGCGAATATTTTGGGCCAGTCGGGGCGACACGTGTCACCCAATGTGGCACTTGGCGGGTGGAGGGAATGAGTGGCTAGGCCGAAATGGCCATGACACTTGGAGCTAAATTTCGTTGGCCATATGGTGTGGTGGGACCCACACACACATGGCCCAATCTTGACCACACACTTGCATAGATCTTGACCCTTGTTTCCTCTATATATACCCCCTTAAGTTGAAGACAAATTTCATCCCACACTTGAAGCTTTCCAAAGCAAATACTCCCTCCCTTTAGCCTTGTTTTCGTCCCCCTCCCCCACTTGTGTAGAAAATACTTCATGTATTATTGTACAAATCCCAAATACCTTAGCCTAGCATCCCTAGTTGTATTCCAAAGTTATTTCAATACTAGGAGCCCGAAAATACCAATTTATTCGATAGTCATGAAAGTGAAACCACAGAAAAATCTTCTAGCTTGGTTGAAGGGTTAAGAGAAGTTGTTTAGAAACTTCTAAGGGTCGCTTAGGCGGGTTGGGCGTAAGGAATTGGAGCTAAGCGTTGCTCGTGATCGACTTATAATCTTGGATAATTTTGGGCTTATCGAGGTAATGATCTATGTCCTATTGTAATTGGATATTACATATTGTAGTAGTTTAAATTGAGTATAAGATATATTGGAAGGATTGTTATAAAGTTGATTGTATTTACATTGGGCTGTATTCTGATGGACTTGTGTAGTATTATTGTGGCGAATTGAACACGTCAGGTTAGGCGTGTAATCCCTGAGTTGTTGGCTTGGTAGCGAGGCCTTGTTAGGGAGGTTATTTATGTGATTGCGGGGTCTTTGCGAATTTTCAGTAGAATAAGGAGCTGTTTACTTAGAATATGCTCTGAAGAGAACTAGAAGTTGATAGATGTATTGTGAATATTATAGGTGGATCTTCTACGCGGCATACTCGACTTGGCTTGTGGATTAAGCGAAGAGGCATGTGATTCTTCTATACTCTTGAGCATGATTGTTGTGAACTATATAGTGCGGTGAGCGTGCGTGTGTGAAATGAATTTTGTTTGTTTAAAACATAAAGTGTTATAATGGCTTAATGGGAAGTTAGTTATAACGACTTTATGAAAATAAAAGAAATATTTGATTTTTGAAAGCTAAACGACTTGATTTTAAAAGATAAGAGACTTGACTTATAAACGACTTGATTTGGAAGGAGAAGTAGCAGTTTAAGTATAGGTTACTTGTTTTGAAAAAGTAAGTTATTTGGGTTTTAAAAGTATACTTGATGTTGTTTAAAAGAAAAGTACTTGATTTTAAAAGTCTTGTAAAGATTTTCTGAAGGTGAAGTAATTTGGTTTGAAAAGAAAACGTGTTTTGATACTACGAGTATTAGTATCGTGTGGCTTTTACATAAAAAGAGGTCTTTTTGAAAGAAGGAAAGTATGTAGTATTTTGCGGTTGAAACCCGGATTGTTTATATAAAATGAAAGTACGTTGACTTGCCTATGCTTGTTGTGATAGCCTTTGATGTGCAAGTGTTTTGTTTCTATGCTACCGTGTCTCTCGGGGAGGGCCGACTATCTGATTGATTGTTTGGACATCTTGACCGTTGGATGATCGCGAGTATCGTCGGCTTTGAGTATTATCGGTTATTTCTTTTGGACATCTTGACCGTTGGATGGTCGCGGTATCGTCGGCTTTGAGTATTATCTTGTTATTTCCTTTGGACATCTTGACACGATGGGCGGTCCGCGGGTATCGTCCGATGGGATGGTTTCATGGTCATGCTTATCACAGGAGTAAGATCTTGGGGCATGCGGTCGTTGTGAGGTTTATGTTATTTGTCCATGGACGCTAATCCGTGAAGCTTGCGCGGTGACAGCGATCACGGGCTTGATTTGTACATGTGGTTCTGAGCGCTTTAGATACTTGTTCTGGTCATTTCTCGTGTATCGGCGGGCTCACGGTAGATAGCTTAAGATACTTGCCTCGGTCGTATCTCGTGAGGCGGTAGGCTAAGTGCGTTAACGAAGATCTTGCCTCGGCGATTCGCGTGGCTAGCTTTTGGGTAGTAGTTGGCTTAGTACCTTTCCGTGAAGGGATATGACTAGCTTTTGGGTAGTAGTTGGCTATTCAACTTAGCGTCGGTTTGATAGCCTTGAGCGGAGATCTAGTGTTGAGTTCACATATGAGTGTTGTTTTACATCATGCTGCCGGTGAGAATGAGTTCACGGGCGTGATTGATATTATGGCGTGAGACCCGAAGTTATGTGTGAGTGATTATTACGAGGATATCGTCCGCCGCCAGCCTAACTTGTTTACTTATTGCAAAATTGTTTTATAAAATGATGAAATGTGATTTCATTCTGATATTTTCGATTTCACATACTTGGTACTGTTATGCGACCTCGCCCGGAAGTGCGTTCATCTGCGGTAGAGTACACGATTGTTGATCCTCGCTCATAGGATCGCGATTCAGCGTTAGGAAGGTCCGTTTCTCGGAGGCTTATCTTTTAGTATAGTCCTGTCATTGTAGGTACTTGTACATTCGGGGGTATGGCGAAATTATTACACCGCTTATTCTGAGGACATGCTTTAGAGCGTGCGTAGAACTTCGCATGAGTGTTAAGATTTGAGACTTGTAAAAATTTATCGGAATTGTGAAATTGTCGGAAAGCGTAGTATTGTAGCGAATGGGAGGCGACACGTGTCACCCGTTATGGTGCCTTGGGCGAATTGTAGCATGGGCCTGAGGTCATTTGACCGCTTGTTAGGAAAACAAGTCTTGCTAATAGAGCTTGACAAAATTGACTAAGTCAAAGGGTCCAAAGTCTTGATATTTATTAAGAGATCATCAAACCACCCAATTGTTTGCATCTTGACCCTCAGTGTCCTATATTATACTACTAGTAGCAAGAGAGATGCAGCTTAGAAAATTTTCAAGAGAAATTGGAAGACACGCGCATTGCTCTCGGGTTCATGTCATTTGAAAAGGAAAAAAATTGTTTCTTGTCCATTAAGCTCCACACTTTAAACGAAGGTTCTTGAGGGTAGTGTAAGCTTATCTCGATAGAAAAATCTTGGAAAAAGATAGTTTACGGGTTAGTCATAAGCGAAAACCTAGTTGTCTTTCTAGGTTTTGGATTGGAATTTGAAGGAAAGTTGTTGGTATGGTTCTAAGGGTCTCAGTATCGGATTGAAGCGTCTTGAAGAGGCTCTAAGTTGCTAAGGAAGCGACTTGGATTCGAATTTGGATTAAGATTCGTTGAGGTATAATCTTGTCTCTTAGAAGTGTTACAAGATTATTTATATTGTTGTTATCTTTACATGTTGCTAGCATGAAGTATATGTGTTGAAGTTTATAAGGATTATGGATTGATTGTAAACTTGGAAATCCGAAATGTAATGTAAGCCATGTTAAGTTGGATTACAATTTAGTCGTTATTAGAATCGTCGCATGTTGTTGACTTAAAAATTATAGTAGTTATAGTCGTTTGCGACTTGATATCATGTTGGGCTAATAACTTGGATTGAAATGGAAATTGGATAAGAATTGAAGTTGTAGTATTTCAAGTTAGCCGAATTGGACATATAGTTTGTATTAGTTTGATATCTATTGTGGGGCGGAATTTTACACGGCTAGTAGGCGTGTAATCCCCTATTGATAATTGCATTTGATTGGGCCTTAAATGTGGCGTGTTTGGTTATTGTATCCGGCCTTGAAAATGGTGGCAAAGTAAGTAAAAACAAAGGAGGTGCTGTCCGATTTTTCGTAGAATTTAGTGACTTAGCACCTAGAATATTCTACGTTTGAAGTAAGAGGTTAATGGACGTATTGTGACCATTATAGGTTGAAGTACTAAGTATAGCGTATCCTACTTGAAGGATGGATTAGCTATCAAGATTGAAGTACTTTGGAGCATTTTGCTCTTATCGATGTCGTCGCGAGGTATGTGAACCTCTTCCTTCCTTTGCCATGATTCTATGTATGGAATATACCTGTGGTATCATTTCATGTTTCCTTCTACTCTTAGAAGTTAAGAGGTAGTTGTGTGATTTGCTCTATGTAGAACTTTTCCTATCTTTTGAGCGTGACTAGTTGCATGTATGTAGTACGGTGAGCGTCTGACACCTTGATATCCTTTACTAGTTTTATAAATAGCCAAGTCAGGTGAGTTAGGAGATTAACTCATTTTCTTTGAAAGAATAAAGGATGTCTTAAGTTTTATTAAAGTTAAGGGACTTGAAGAGTTTTAAAGTATGTGATATTTGTTTTAGTTTTAAGCGTATAAGTCCTTGGATAGGAAATTACATTTTTGCTAAGGCATAAAGTGAATATAACGACTTTATGGGGAGTTGGTTATATTTGCTTTATGGAAAAATAAATGACTTGATTTTGGTAAAAGGCAACTTGATTTTAAGGCATCAATTGCCTAAGGTTTTATAATAAAAGGAGTCACTTGAGTTCTAAAGGTTAAGAGACTAATTGTATTTTTGAAAGTTAAGAGAATTGATTTGAAAGTATACAATGCTTGGTTTTTGAAAGTAGAAGTCTCTTGGTTATAAATGAAAAGAGTTTTGTCTAAAACCATAAAGGGTTATAACGGCTTTATGGGAAGTTGGTTATAACGGCTTTATGGAAAGTTAAGAGAATGGTTTTCTCTAATAAAGTAATCAAAGAATTAACTTGTATTAAGGAAGGGCAATGTGATTTAAGGTATCAACTTGCTTAAAGCTTTTAAGTAAGTCACGATTTTAGAAGCCAGAAATGTATTTCTAAAGTATCGTGACTTATGTGAAATGTACACAAGCCTGGATACTACGGGTGTTAGTATCTTGGGGTTTTACACAAAAAAGAGTCTCTTAAAAAGAATGTACGTACGTAGTACTTTGGCCTTTTTAATGAGAATAATTCTATGTGATGCCTTGATTAGTACTTTGGCTTGATTAATTGAGAATTTGTCTAAGTATGCCTTGATAAGTACTTTGGCTTGTTAAATGAGAATTATTCTATTTGTGCCTTGATAAGTACTTTGGCTTGATTAATTGAAAATTAGTCTAAGTGTGCCTTGATAAGTACTTTGGCTTGTTAATTGAGAATTAGCCTATGTGTGCTGGTGATAGCCTTTGAGTGAAGTATTATGTTTTATTACGTTGCCGCGACTCTCGGTTGGAGGGCATTTGTCTTGTTGTAAGTACTTGGGCGTCTGCAAGCGGTGATGTGGGATTCACGGGTATCTTAGTTATTAGTAGTACTTGGGTTAAATTCGGATTTTTATAGAAGACATGGTAGTGCTTACATTTGTTTGTGGCCAGTCGAGATAGGGTAAGAGTATAAGTGAGGGTAAACCCCCGAGATGCTATACCACATACTCGAGTAAGAGTATAAGTGAGGGTAAACCCCGAGACATTATACCCCACTTGTTTTGTTTGATGGTCGGTCGAGATAGGGTAGAGTATAAGTGAGGGTAAGCCCCAGATGCTATACCACCTTCTCGGGGTAAGAGTATAAGTGAGGGTAGACCCCGAGATGCTATACTACTGCTTTACCATACTCCGAGGTAAGAGTATAAGTGAGGGTAGACCCAGGCCAGCTATACTGCAGGTGGGACTTGGTGTTCATGTATGCTATTGGTGTATTATTATATCTGGGTATCGGCAGTGATGTGGGATTCCACGGGCAGGAGATATATATATGTGTTGTGTATGTGTATGCCGACAGTGAGGTGGGATACCACGGGCGCGTCACATGATTATATTTTACACTTATAGCTGTCGGCAGTGATGGGGATTCCACGGACACGCGATATTTGTGTGACTTGATCGCGTCCCAGTTGGTAGGGTAGTAAATGTGCCCTCGTTAAAGGGCGGATTATACTTATGGAAGATAAGTAAGTTATATAGAAATGAACTTAATGATTTGTCCTAGTCATGTGCGTAAGAATGTGGCTATAACTTTATTGAAAATGGGAAAAGATAATAAGGTGCGATTAAGTTCATAAGTGGTAATGACACGGCAGGATCTGGTATGTATTTTTATACTTGTCCCTGTCTTTCTTTTATCTGATTATGATCATTTCTTGTGCGTTATTTACATTCCATATTAAATTTTTGTTATGCGGACCCGCCCGAGGCTGCGTTAAATGCCGCGAGTTTAGGTACCAGGTTGGTGATCCTTGCTCTTAGGATCTCGGTTGATTTGAGAAAAGCTCCATTTGCTCGGAGGCTTATCTCTTGATGCAGTTTCCACGAGGTAGTAGATTCATGTATATTCGGGGGTAGGCGGGCCTGTCCGCCTGATTATTCCGTTAAAATTCTTAGAGTGCAGCGTAGTCACGTATTTGTGGAGTCGGTTGTAAAGAAAGAGGCCAGCGCTTGATTGTATATTATATGTCGGGAAAGGTAGCCTGTCGGCTAACTTTGTTGTTTTACTCTGCATTTATTTTTATATAGTTTCATGTATGTTCGCTGATTATCTCGATGTATACGGAAGGGTGCGGAGTAGGGCACGATCGCGGGCGGGGTCGGTCGTGACAAAAGTTATATCGAGCGATTAGTCCTCGGAAAGTGTCTCTGACCGTGTCTAGTAGAGTCTTGATTATCGGTGTGTTGTGCACCACGTCTATAATCGGGAGGCTGCGGGACATTTAGGATTAGTTTCCATTCTTCTCGCTCTGAGATCGTGCCATAGAGGCGTGTTGTTAGGGTCGTCTCTCCTAACGAGTTATGTTGATTGCATTTCTGAGAAAGCGTGATGACCGGGAAGGACTATGTGGATTGCGTATCGGGTTGGTAATGATTATAGTATAGTTGGTATTGTGACATACCTCTGTCTGAGTTATGTATGAAGTCGTTTATGGGTTGCCTAGAATGGTTTAGATTTACCAAGAGTGGTAAAGACTAACTAGATACCGGGAAGGTATGGAATAGTTAATGAATTTTCGCCAAGGTCTTGTGGTTTATTTTGAGATTATTGGGAAAGGATGAGCTGTCTGATAGGGTAGTGAACCCTTAAGAAGCCATGTTAAGGAACTTAACGGAATGTCATGTAAATAGATTAAGCTGCGTAGTAGGCTTAAAAATATTGTACGGATGAGGTCCGTATAGAGTAAGTAATGGTTGTGATCAAGACGACACGATTATGGTATTATGAGAAGTTTTTGTACCCGTTTACTGGGGGACTGGTAAGGTAGGCTTGGAGCATGGAAATTGCGAGCCTAAGAATATTGATAACTGCCGAGACCTTAGCTATATAAGGCTCTCTCGGGCCATAAGATTTTAAGTCAAACCAAGGATAAGAGTTATGTACGACGGCGGGTTGGGGTGAGGACCTGTTACGGGTCTCCCCACGGCCTGGAATGGAGTGGGATCAGTTGGTAGTAATTCCGCTACGTGACATGGCCACGAGGGTGCAAGGCCCAGGTCTAGCTAATTGTTTCTGGGTTCGTGGGCGCGTTCCACCGGAACAGTCGTGGGAGTCGGAAATGGCCTTATGTTGTTTAAAGAGTGACTCCAAAGATGGGAGGCCAACATCGGTATGGAAGTTATGTATACTAGTATGAGTTGGAAATGCGGAAAGAGTGCGACCGATGAAAGATAACAACCAAGTGTAAAGGAATAGAGCACAGAATCCATAAGAACGCTTTAGAGGTAACTACACAGTGAGTGTGTGTGGGGTGGTAGGCGGCGGGAATATGAGGTTTTCCGGTGATGATCTGATCGTCGGACCTAGTAGACTAGTAGAGGATTATGGCGGACTTTGAGGTCATTATAAGTATGGGCTAGTTGGCCGTGAGTGCGAGGTTGACGTCTTAGTATAAATATTGTTATGTGGCCATGGGTGGCATATGTCGTAAGAAGGGTGTAGTATAATGAGACTATGTCGCTTTAATTAGATTGGACTCGAAAGAACATTCGAGGGCGAATGTTCCTAAGGGGAAGAATGTTACACCCTTATTTACAGGACATGCTTTAGAGCGTGCGTAAGAACTGCATGAGTGTTAAGATTTGAGACTTGTAAAAATTTATCGGAATTGTGAAATTGTCGGAAGCGTAGTATTGTGGCGAATGGGAGGCGACACGTGTCACCCCCTTATGGTGCCTTGGGCCGAATTGTAGCATGGGCACAAGGGTCATTTGACCACTTGTTAGGAAAACAAGTCTTGCTAATAGAGCTTGACAAAATTGACTAAGTCAAAGGGTCCAAAGTCTTGATATTTATTAAGAGATCATCCAAACCACCCAATTGTTTGAATCTTGACCCTCAGTGTCCTATATTATACTACTAGTAGCAAGAGAGATGCAAGCTTAGAAAATTTTCAAGAGAAATTGGAAGACACACCATTGCTCTCGGGTTCATGTCGTTTGAAAAGGAAAAAATTTGTTTCTTGTCCATTAAGCTCCATGCTTTAAACCAAGGTTCTTGAGGGTAGTGTAAGCTTATCTCGATAGAAAAATCTTGGAAAAAGATAGTTTACGGGTTAGTCATAGCGAAAACCTAGTTGTCTTTCTAGGTTTTGGATTGGAATTTGAAGGAAAGTTGTTGGTATGGTTCTAAGGGTCTCAAGTAGCGGATTGAAGCGTCTTGAAGAGGCTCTAAGTTGCTAAGGAGCGACTTCGGATTCAGAATTTGGATTAAGATTCGTTGAGGTATAATCTTGTCTCTTAGAAGTGTTACATGATTATTTATATTGTTGTTATCTTTACATGTTGCTAGCATGAAGTATATGTGTTGAATTTTATAAGGATTATGGATTGATTGTAAACTTGGAAATCCGAAATGTAATGTAAGCCATGTTAAGTTGGATTACAATTTAGTCGTTATTAGAATCGTCGCATGTTGTTGACTTAAAGATTATAGTAGTTATAATCGTTTGCGACTTGATATCATGTTGGGCTAATAACTTGGATTGAAATGGAAATTGGATAAGAATTGAAGTTGTAGTATTTCAAGTTAGCCGAATTGGACATATAGTTTGTATTAGTTTGATATCGATTGTGGGGCGGAATTTTACACGGCTAGTAGGCGTGTAATCCCCTATTGATAATTGCATTTGATTGGGCCTTAAATGTGGCGTGTTTGGTTATTGTATTCGGCCTTGAAAAAGGTGGCAAAGTAAGTAAAAACAAAGGAGAGTCTTTGTCAGATTTTTCGTAGAATTTAGTGACTTAGCACCTAGAATATTCTACGTTTGAAGTAAGAGGTTAATGGACGTATTGTGACCATTATAGGTTGAAGTACTAAGTATAGCGTATCCTACTTGAAGGATGGATTAGCTATCAAGATTGAAGTACTTTGGAGCATTTTGCTACTTGTCGATAATCGTCGCGAGGTATGTGAACCTCTTCCTTCCTTTGCCATGATTCTATGTATGGAATATACCTGTGGTATCATTTCATGTTTCCTTCTACTCTTAGAAGTTAAGAGGTAGTTGTGTGATTTGCTCTATGTAGAACTTTTCCTATCTTTTGAGCGTGATTAGTTGCATGTATGTAGTACGGTAGACGTACAACACCTTGATATCCTTTACTAGTTTTATAAATAGCCAAGTCAGGTGAGTTAGGAGAATAACTCATTTTCTTTGAAAGAATAAAGGATGTTTTAAGTTTTATTAAAGTTAAGGGACTTGAAGAGTTTTAAAGTATGTGATATTTGTTTCGTTTTAAACGTATAAGTCCCTTGGATAGGAAATTACATTTTTGGCTAAGGCATAAAGTGAATATAACGACTTTATGGGGAGTTGGTTATATTTGCTTTATGGAAAAATAAATGACTTGATTTTGGTAAAAAGGCAACTTGATTTTAAGGCATCAATTGCCTAAGGTTTTATAATAAAAGGAGTCACTTGAGTTCTAAAGGTTAAGAGACTAATTGTATTTTTGAAAGTTAAGAGAATTGATTTGAAAGTATACAATGCTTGGTTTTTGAAAGTAGAAGTCTCTTGGTTATAAATGAAAAGAGTTTTGTCTAAAACCATAAAGGGTTATAACGGCTTTATGGGAAGTTGGTTATAACGGCTTTATGGAAAGTTAAGAGAATGGTTTTCTCTAATAAAGTAATCAAAGAATTAACTTGTATTAAGGAAGGGCAATGTGATTTAAAGGTATCACTTGCTTAAAGCTTTTAAGTAAGGGTCACTTGATTTTAGAAGCCGAGAAATGTATTTCTAAAAGTATCGTGACTTATGTGAAATGTACACAAGCCTGGATACTACGGGTGTTAGTATCTTTGGGTTTTACACAAAAAGGAGTCTCTTAAAAAGAATGTACGTACGTAGTACTTTGGCCTTTTTAATTGAGAATAATTCTATGTGATGCCTTGATTAGTACTTTGGCTTGATTAATTGAGAATTTGTCTAAGTATGCCTTGATAAGTACTTTGGCTTGTTAAATGAGAATTATTCTATTTGTGCCTTGATAAGTACTTTGGCTTGATTAATTGAAAATTAGTCTAAGTGTGCCTTGATAAGTACTTTGGCTTGTTAATTGAGAATTAGCCTATGTGTGCTGGTGATAGCCTTTGAGTGCAAGTATTATGTTTTATTACGTTGCCGCGACTCTCGGTTGGGCAGGCTTTGTCTTGTTGTAAGTACTTGGGCGTCTGCAAGCGGTGATGTGGGATTCACGGGTATCTTAGTTATTAGTAGTACTTGGGTTAAATTCCCAGTTTTTATAGAAGACATGGTAGTGCTTTGTTTGTTTGTGGCCGTCGAGTCGAGATAGGGTAAGAGTATAAGTGAGGGTAAACCCCAGATGCTATACCACCTTCTCGAGGGTAAGAGTATAAGTGAGGGTAAACCCCGAGACATTATACCCACACTTGTTTTGTTTGATGGTCGGTCGAGATAGGGTAAGAGTATAAGTGAGGGTAAACCCCAGATGCTATACCACCTTCTCGGGGTAAGAGTATAAGTGAGGGTAGACCCCCGAGATGCTATACTACTGCTTTACCACATACTCGGGGTAAGAGTATAAGTGAGGGTAGACCCCCGAGGCTATACCAGGTGGGACTTGGTGTTCATGTATGCTATTGGTGTATTATTATATCTGGGTATCGGCGGTGATGTGGGATTCCACAGGCGGGAGATATATATATGTGTTGTGTATGTATGCAAGCGGTGAGGTGGGATGCCACGAGCGCGTCACGTGATTATATTTTACACTTATAGTATCGACGGTGATGGGGATTCCACGGACACGCTTGATATTTGTGTGACTTGATCGCGTCCCAGTTGGTAGGGTAGTAAATGTGCCCTCCAAAGGGCGGATTATACTTCTGGAAGATAAGTAAGTTATATAGAAATGAACTTAATGATTTGTCCTAGTCATGTGCGTAAGAATGTGGCTATAACTTTATTGAAAATGGGAAAAGATAATAAGGTGCGATTAAGTTCATAAGTGGTAATGACAGCGAGGATACGGTATGTATTTTTATACTTGTCTGTCTTTATTTTATCTGATTATGATCATTTCTTATGCGTTATTTACATTCCATATTAAATTTTTGTTATGCGGCCCCGCCCGAGTGCGTTAAATGCCGCGAGTTTAGGTACCGGGTTGGTGATCCTTGCTCTTAGGATCTCGGTTGATTTTGAAAAGCTCCGTTTGCTCGGAGGCTTATCTCTTGTGCAGTTTCCACGAGGTAGTAGATTCATGTATATTGGGGTAGGCGGGGCCTGTCCCCATAGATTATTCGTTAAAATTCTTAGAAGTGCGTAGTCACGTATTTGTGGAGTCGGTTTGTAAGAAAGGAAAGCTGCCGGTTGTATATTATATGTCGGGAAGGTAGCCTATCGGCTAACATTGTTGTTTTACTACTTTGTTTATTTTTATATAGTTTCATGTATGTTTATTTGATTATCTCGATGTATACGGAAGGGTGCCCGGGTAGGAGCACGATCGCGGGCCGAGTCGGATCGTGGCGAGGGCCTGTCCGTCATAGTTGTTGTTACATTCTTAGAGTGCATGAAATCTGTTGTGGCAGGGTTGTAAAGGATTTTAACTGTTCGGTTTCATATATATGTATATACATGAAAGTGACCGTTTTGGTTAACCTGTTTTCTTATGTTGTCTCTTGTTTCCTGTTTAAATTTTATTTCCGCTGATTTTCTCTGATGTTGTTATCACTAGGGTGCCCGGGGTAAGGCACCAGTCGCGGGCCCGAGATCGGGTCGTGACAATTCTATTCCTACTTTACATCTAAAATCATATTCTATTTGGAGACTAACTATACAATTATGATAATAGTACAAGTCTAATTATACTACAATATACTTTCCTAATATACACAATATATTTGAAAAAGGAATAGAATTTGGACATCTGAACTGGGCAATGGGCTTATTCCGTGACCATCCAATATACACACAATATATTGTGTGTATATTTAACAAAAATATTCCTTTTGTTTGAAGAAAAATATTTTTTACTTGTTTTAGACAACAAAATTCAAAAATGTTAATTTATTTCTTAAACTTAGTACTCAGTCAAACTAAATCACATAAATTGGAACGAATGAAGTAATAAATTAAGAGATAACATAATTACCCCATGAACTTATACCTTATTTTCAAGAGACAAGTGTAGTTAATATAACCTTCCAAACTCTGTATCATTTTTAAAAAGGGTGTGTATATCACATACAAATCATATTTTGATATGTTTGTTTTCTATTTTTAACTATTTTTACATTTTTTTCATTTTCCTTATTTCTTTTTCTTTACTTCTTTTCTCTTTTTTTAATTTTTCCCTTTCTCTTTAACTGCATGATCTATTCAGAAGTTCAGGGGACTTCATTTTCCCTTTATCACTCACATCGTTCTTTTTTATACGCAAAAATTTATCGGCTTTGCTAAATGAAGGAGAGAAGAAGGCAAAATGGAATAAGATAGGGGATGCGAAAAATATATATTTGTCAGAAAATTTATCAAGGTAAAGTACTAATAAATAAGAGGAGATAAAGGTATATTATGTTGAAAATTTACTAATGTGGAATTAAGTATAACCCATTATTTATGACTCGAACGATTGAGGTCTCGCACATCGGAAACGTCGTTTCCACACACGTGCACACGTAGTGCCAAATATAGTAAATTTCATTAGTGAAAGAGATATTGGTACGTGAGTAAACGTTTGAGACATGAAATGATGGCGGCCAGTTGGTTAAATGACACGTGTTCCACGTTGGTAAATGAAGGAAGAAATGTATGCGATGTGTAAAAGATGGCTTAGTCGAAATCGCCTTGGCCGTGAAGGGACGCGACACTTGAGTGGCAGTTGGTCACTGGAGCTTCGGCGCCGCGGCGCTTCGGAGGCAGAATGGTCGACGGAAGATGGAAAATTTCTGACTTTTAGACTTGTTTTGGAGCATTAATCCTTCATTACTTGACACTTGAATTCAACCATTATTTGGATGAATGACACCTCTTCATAAGTGTCATTACATGGTCATTGATTGTCATTAGTTGGCTAGATGAGAGGTCATCTTACACACACTATAAATTGAGGCCTTAGGTTGATTGTAGAACACGCCTCACTCTTCTCTAGTTTAGATTTTTACGAACTTCTTCCTCTCTAGCATACTCTGTCACGACCGTTTGGGGCAGTATTTGTGCCTTACCGAGGCACCAGCGATCATACATCGAGAAAATCAGCGGAAATATAAAACAAGACATGAAGCGGTTGTAAAATGAGACACAATTTATCGATGAAAGCTTGCCTTCGGCATATATATAACCCAGTTTTTGCGATTCGTCCCAGCTGTACAGACTTCTGACCTCAGGAAGTAAACAACTATGGCGGGACGGGGCCCGCCATACCTGGCGAACAAAACTAATTACAGCGGGAGAGCATACCCAGCGGTAGAGCCTCGGAGAAGATGGAGCTCACGGCACCAGCGCGAAAGATCCTGGGATGCGGATCTAGCACTGCTTTGCCTTACTGCGGCATGAGCGGCCCAGGAGGTCGATTACAAGTACTAAGTATGCAGCTGTAAGTACTTAAATGAAAACATATCATTTTTAAAACCGGTTTACAAATATGTATGAAACAACGAAGCGCGCATAGTGCCGCATCACAAACAAAACAACGATAGGTAAGCATAGCGAGTCTTTTCTAGGCTGCGAATGATCGAGCGAGGCGGATTGCGTAGTATCACCATGCAAGCCTAATCACGGACTCCGTAGTCGCGTAGGCCACTCCAGTAGGCCCGCGTAGGGTCGTAACCCGCGTCGAGGGTAGCTACTCCTCGGCGTAAATCTGGACTCGTAGTCCGCGTGGCCACATGGACCGCGTGAGGTATAACCGCGTCGCTAACACGGAACTCCGTAGCTCGCGTAGGTCCCCTGGACCCGCGTGAGGTATTCTCGAATCATGGTCCCGGACCGCTGAGTCTACCCGCGTGGAGGCGGCTTAACCCCGTGTAATATGTCGAGGTGAGTGATATTACACTAACATAACAGCTTATCGTTAAACAACATAAGCCTGACAAGAATACTCTCTTATACAAGCGTTACAAGACACAACACGTCATATCATGTCTACTTATCAAACCGTCTTATTATTCTTTTCACAATTCAATATAAATGCATTATAAACACATAGGCAAAGCTGTTTCTTTTATCATTCTTAAGTGGTTATACTTAACTTCCCGTAAAGCTAGTATAAATCTTAAGCTTACATTTTAAAAACCAATTAGTTCTCTTACATTAAAAATGATTGATATTCCTTTGAAATGCTTTGAGATCTTTATTATTCGGGCTTAAGCGTGAGGCATTCCGTAAGTATTATTCGAGCTTAAGTCAAAGACATTAGTAGTTATTGTTCGATTAACACGTATCGTCTACCGTACTACATATATATTGTAAAATATCATGCTTTAGGAAGAATCACATACATACCGGTGAAAACCACTGCGAGTTGAATATGTGCGAGAGAATCAACCTATAATAGTCGAACACGTACATCAGCGTTCGACTACTTTGTATGATTCTAAGCAGAGGGTTCTATATCCTACGGAAAATTGGGCGACTTCCCTGCGGTGAGCTACTGAGTCTCTGTGAACGATCTATGTAAATCTGATTGATTCTATTCTTTAATATCATACAAGTATTTATACTTATTTCTATACTTCTACGGTATGTATTCTCTAATTACAAAGAAGGACAAGTTTATTACCTCGGTAAGCCCGATAATATCCTAGATAAAAGTCGCGCTGAGCAGGTTTAGCTCTAAGTTTATGCGCTCATTAGCTCGAGAAACCTTAGAAGTTCTTTACAACTTCTACTAAGTACTAAGGGATTTGGGCTAGGGTATTTTGGGCATTATAACAATACTAGAAGGCAACTTTTCTACCAAGTGAGGGGGGTAGATTTCGGCTAGGCTAGGGGAGGGTTTCTCGGCCGAGCTCACTCGAAAGGGGTGTTGGACGAAAAAGGCTACAAGGGAGAGGAGAGGATTTTCAAGACTTGGAAAGGAATTTGTGGATGAAGAACTCTTCGTCTTAAGGGGTATTTATAGGTCAAGACATGGCGATCAATGGCGAGATTTAGCCAAGTGCTAGGCAAGTGTAAGGTCGAGATTAGGGCAAGTGTCCTTGGCGACTTGCACCAAAATATCCTACCAACTACATGACAAGGATGGCCGTCCATTCGCCCTATTAGTGTAACATCCGTGATGAGAGGGTGACAAGTGTCGCCTCGTTGATCAAAGTGTTCGTCTCTCGGAAAAATCTGCTAAAATTAGAAATGGCATGGTGGAATTTACCCTACGAAAGTTGTGGAAGCGTTTAGTCGGAAAACTATTCGTTTTGTGAGGTGTGCCCAGCGTCGAGGCACAAACTTTAAGGCCAAACTTTTTATGCGTATTCCCTTACGTACATACTGCAAATCTGGGTATAACATTCTCCCCTCGCCAGAAACATTAGTCGAATGTTCCTTCCCAAACAGGATAACGATAAGGTTCTTCATAACTTAAGCGGTTTGCAAGCGCCACGCGCGGCCACAAAACAACACTTGGCATAAGCGATAATGAAAATTTACAAGTAGGAAAGTGAATTACGGAGGTGTGGGAATAGGTGAGATACTTACGCCTCGTGTCCTCGCCGACTTCCACGTCGTCTCTCCACTGAGCTCGTTCGCCGCGAGACTTTGTGGAAGCCCGTCCTTGGTCATGACGCCTAACGACGATCGACTATAGCTATGGGAATCTCCATCACGATAACCCCTCGGTCACTGGACATCGTCAATCGGGTGTACCACTAGATGGATCCGGATCGTCTCCGGCGTAGAAATATGAAACACCGGATGCCGCGCCTCCGGATCGGACGGCGGATCGACTCGTAGGCAACCTTGCCTACCTGCGGACAATCTGAAGCGACCCGATATACCTTGGTGAGTTTCCCCTTCTTTCCGAATCTCATCGCACCGCCATGGGTGGCACGCTAGGAAAACCAATCATGAACCTCGAACTCGGATCACGAAGCGGCGATGATCTGCGTATGACCACATGCGACTACGGTGTCGGCAACCTCTCTGGATAAGCTTCGCTTATCCGGCACTTGCGCCGTCTGGTCCCATGTTGCACCTCGCCCACGTCGAACCAACATAGGCGATCTGCACCTCGCCGTACAAGGCCTCATGGCGCCGTCCCGAATCTTTGGGTGGTAGCTATTATTGTATGCAAACTCAACTAGAGGCAAATGATCCTCCAGCTGACCCACGAAGTCAATAACACGGGCTCGCGACATATCCTCGAAGTGCGGATAGTGCGCTCGGCTTTGTCGTGCATGCGTGGATGGAATGCGTTACTCGGGCTGCTGCGTCCTAAACCTCTGGAAAGACCTCCGAAGTTAGCGTAGCGGGCTCCTGCATGCGATATGATCGAAATAGGGACTCCGTGCGATCGGCGATCTCTCGGATGTAAAATGCGGCGTAATCCTCGGTAGAAAAAGTCGTCTGACGGGAAGAAAGTGTCACGACCGAACCGGGCGTGGTAGTACCTTACCGGGCACCCTAGTGATACAACATCGAGTAATCGCGGAACATAAAACACATACATGAAACCAATGTAAGAAGGCGGTGAAATAAGAAAGCAGGCTAACCAAAACGATTACGTCGGTATATATAAATAACAACTCTTTCCAAATGAGCAGTTTAATCCTTTTTACAAACCACACTTGCAGCGATTACTACAGACCTCTACGAATGATATGACAGCAGCGGGGCGGGGCCGTCGTCATACCGAATGTAGCACCTGACAACAGAGGACTATACGAAGATAAGCCTCGGAGAAGCGGAGCTTTCCCAAGCGCTGACTGTGACCCTAGGCGAGGATCAACAAGCGGTGTACCTCGACTGCGGCGTGAAACGCGGCCGAAGGAGGTCGATCTGTGAGTACAGTATGTGGCCCGAAAATCACGTAAATGAAATCATAATAGTCTATAAAGCGGGAGACATGTATGATAGCAAACTACGATTCACAAGAAATAGCGATCGTGTCTAGTCGGGGACTCGCCGCCAAAGTCGTCACTCGATATAACAATGGGTCTCGCGCCAGCATCAATCGTGCGTGGAATACCTTACGCCGGCTGCCGATCGATGATAGAAAAGCACGAGGAATACCGTGAGCAGCGGTCTACGTGTCCAAGTAAAGCGATGCGGTAAATGCGAAGGCATGGCGGGCTACTAACGCCAGCGTACTAACAAGGTCATAAAGCGTATCATGATGTGCATGTCTGGGCCGTCGCATGATCAAAGGTGGTCGCTCGCCCAATATCAAATGTGCGCGTCTAGCCACAGAACTCCCATGACTCGCGTAGGCGGTCGTAGGCGCGTGAGGTATAACCACGCGTCGGTAGCTACTCCCGGCGTAAATCTGGACTCGCGATCGCGTAGCGTAAACGCGCGTGACCGTAAGGCGCGCCGCTAACACCGGAACTCTCGTAGCTCGCGCTAGGCCCGGGACCCGCGTGAGGTATTCTCGAATCATGGTCCCCGGACCGCTGAGTCTACCGCGTCGGAGGCGGCTTAACCCGGAAACCACGGTGAGTGGTATAAATACCAGCATAACGGTTTATCGTTTAGACAACGTAAGCACGATCGAGGAAAATCCGCTTTACCTGAAGCGTCACGAATACTAACACACGTAGCATCCTAATATGATTACTTATCAAATCAACACGAAGGTATTACAAGGCTATTACAAACCAATACAATCAAGTTATTCACACATAAGGTACTTTCTACTATATGATTAACGAGATCGGGTTTTATCCCCAAGTACTTTATCTGATAACTCTTTAAAGATATGTTACTTCAAAACCACCTGATACAGTAGTATATGAAAATAGAGTGATTATCTTTTGAAGTAAATCAAAACACTTACCTTTGTAAAATCAAGTAACAACGTTATTTTCCAAGCGTCGAGTTTGCCTAATTTCAAATGTTCACGGTTCTTATTTTAGAAAGGTTTAGTATTTCATAGTCTTATTCATTTAAGAATATAATTCTCTTTTAAACTATCTAGAAACATAAGCCTTATATGTGAGTAGGATATTCTTGTTTATAACAATCTTATTACATGACCGTGATCTAGGAAATATCATTTTGTCTAAATCTTAGCTTATGCGGATGGAAGTTTCTCTTGGTTTTAATAATGCTTAATTATTCAAAACATTTCCTTTTATTATTACTGCGGTGGTTTGTCGATACGTTACGATTTCAAATCGATAAAACATTCTTAAGCGTTATACCTAACTTCCCGTAAAGCTAGTATAACTCTTAAGTTTTCAAAAACCAGTATTACGCTTCTTTCAAAATGATTCAAAAATCTTTTGAAATACTTCAAATTCTTTATTATCACATAACAAGCGATTATAGTTCAAATCGATTACCTTTTAAAAACCACAAGTATTTTCTTCCTCATAAAGTGTTATAACCAACTTCCCATAAAGCGTTATATCACTTTATGTTTTAAATAATCAAATACATTTAGCACGTGCGTCTACGTACTACATAGTTCACACGTATCATGCTAGAAGAGATAGGAAGAGGTTCACATACCTCGCGGCGAGTATCGACTAATAGCAGCGCTCAAGTGCTTCCAGCGTCGGCTACTCCTTAAGCCAAGTAGATCGCGCCTGCGTAGTACTTGACCTATAAGGCCGCAGTGACATTAACATTTAGGTCTAATCGTAGAACATTCTACGAGAAAATTGTGGCCTCCCCACATGACAGCGTAAATCTCCTCCTCTATCGGGTGGCTACGAAGCCAACGAGGGGTTATACGTCTAAGCCGGGCGTGCACGATTCTACCTCGCGAAAAGCTACACAAGTCTCATGTCTGATCCTATGTAAATCTGATTCGGTACTCTTCTTTCGAAAAGGTTTCTTATTATTGGGCTTAAGTCAAAAGACATTGCGATACTACGTTGATTCATATATAGTATACTTGACTATATAGTCTAACAATCATGTAATTTCAATTAAAATAGAGGGACAAGATATTACCTCGATAAGCCCGTAATTATCAGTTTAAATGTCGATCTGAGCAAGGTTTAGCTCTCTACTCAGTGCGCTCCAAACAACCCTTAGAAGTTCTAACCAACACCTTAAATACTTGACCAAGTATGAAGATTTCCTTAGGGTTTGGTTTGAGACAAAAAGACAAAAGGTAGTATTTAGGACTCTACGTATTGAGGTAACTTTTGGAATACAACAGGTAAAGGCTAAGGTATTTTGGGCATTATAACAATACTTGGAAGTATTTCTACCAAGAGGAGGGTGTATTATCTGAAACCACTAGGCTAGGGGTACCCCGTGGCAAGACACACTGAGGGGAGGAACCCGCCGGCCAAAGGCAGCGAAAAGGGGAGAGGGGAAGCTCTCGGCTGAAGCAAGAAGGGAGGAGAGGGTTTCAAGACTTGGAAGTTTTGGATGAATGAAGTCTTCAAGCCTAGGGGGTATTTATAGCAAAACCCAGAGGCTGACCGATGGCGAATCAAGCCGTGTGCAAGGCAAGTGTAAGGCCTAGATCAAGCCAAGTGCACCAACCAACCCTACCGCCCAAACATGGCGCAAAACAAGCCCTGAAAACAAGGCCCGAAATAAAGGGACCAATCGGCGAGGCCAACCAACTCTTGGCCGCCCCTCTAAGCCGTCGATGAGGGTGACAAGTGTCGCCTCCGTTAACAAAATATTTCGTCTCTCGGAAAAATCCATGAAAATATAAATGACATAGCGGAATTTTCCCTACGGCTAATGAAGCGTTTAGTCGGCGACTCTGTCGGGTGTTGTGCACAAAGTGAAAATCGGCGAAAGCCTACCTAAGCTTCAAAATTTTTCTCGTGCGTCCTTACGTGCATACACTGGAAATCTGGTATAACATTCTCTCCTCGCCCGAAACATTCGTCGAATGTTCATACTAAATCTCAAAACAAGCGCGCGCCGTATAGTCTTCACTACTATACTTACGAGAACAATCCACCACGCGTAGCCACGAAACACCAGCGCAAATACCTCCGTCCAAGTCCGAGAAACATCTAACATTACCACAAGCGCCTCTCTCAGGTCTAAAATATACTTCCGCACATACTCCTTACAAAAGAAATGATCACGTCTATGCTCGCCATATATGCTCAAGCTTCTCCGCTGCGTCGTGATACCACTTTTGTCACTTTGCGCGAGGTTCTAGTGTCACTCGGCGACCCGACAATTGATGCCGGGCTGCGTCGATCCACGAGGTGTCGTACACTCGAACTCTTACCACGTTTAAGCGCTTGATTTCCAAAACTCGAGTCACTATCTCTAGCGTGGTCATCATTAGCGGGAACACTCTGGATGGATCTCAGATGCTTTCCGATCATAACAATCTGAAAGGCCGGACGTCTTGCCTCCTAAGTCGGACGGCAAAAGCTAACATAGGCAACTGGCCTATTCTTCACATGAACCCAAAGGGCCCGAGGTAACTCGGGCTAAGTTCCTCTGTTTTCCAAAACTCGCCACGCTGACGGGGTGGTACTTTCAAGAAGACCGGCCGTCGGCACGAACTCTGGCGTCGTCGCCGATTATCATACGATTTCTCGAGTGCGGAACCTCTTACAGACAAGCTTTACCTATCCGCGGTCTGCTGGAACAAGCCTCGACCAGTATCTGAATCTTGCCAACATCGAACCAATCGGCCGTGACTTACATCCGCCCTACCGGGCTTCATAAGGCGACATCAGAACAACGAAATGGTAACTTAAACTCTCCTCCACGGGAGACAACAATCCCATGCTACCGGAAATCCAGCGCGGCGAGGCGAATGCGGTCGAGACTACTTTGAGTTCTTAACCTGCAGTAAACTTCCGAAACAAAAGCAGTAGTACCACAGGCTCCTTATGCGTCATAAGGTGAAGGTAGGCACCGTGCGACCTTACAACCTTTACGATAAAATCAACAACTGGCTTGAGTAAGCGGTCTTTGCTAGAAGGCAAGGCGGTGACCTCGCCGGCGACTCTGCGGTCGAATCGTCCACGAACTTCGTCTGTTGGTTAACTAAACACGGGCCTAACACCCTCGTGACCCTACCACTGGCGGGACCACCCTGGCCCACCCGCGCTGAACATGCGCGGGTTGACCCGCAGCGTGGCCTCGACAGGCCGTGGCCTTGTAACGCTAGCTCGAAGGAAAACTCTCGCTAATCGTATTCACGAAAACCTGGCGGTCTTCTTAGCTCGACTACCCTCTTTCATTCCACACTACTGGGGACTTATCCCTGATATATCTCGCGTGCACTAAGCACTCAGATAAGGAGTCAAACATAACCTACACCTTTTCTCGAGATGGCACACCTGCAAGGTCTCTTGTATAAAACTCTAAGGCTCGCGCCTTACATCCCCGAAATCTTACTCGGTTAACCACGTGATTTCTAATCACAACTAACACTTGATATCGAACATAGCACTTAAGGTATACTCGCTTATCACACATCTTGATCTACAGAG
The DNA here is from genome assembly GCA_029844215.1 of Przewalskia tangutica. Taxonomy (NCBI): domain Eukaryota; kingdom Viridiplantae; phylum Streptophyta; class Magnoliopsida; order Solanales; family Solanaceae; genus Przewalskia; species Przewalskia tangutica. Next base: position 116,552,279 of record CM056722.1, read on the forward strand.
GTTAAGGATATATCTATATCTCTTTGCTTCCTCGCTTAGTCGTTCTAATCAAACGCCGTGAAGCGCAGCTAAGGAAGATGACGAACTACCCAGCGATCACGAAGGCTAAGTCCTCCTGAGGACATTCTCGCGATATCGGACCACGGCGGTCGGCGGTAAAGCGAGCACCGACAAAAAGGCGACATTCCGGATTGGCGTGCATCGCAGTAATGAGCCGGAAGCCACGAGTCGACCAATTCCTTCGTACCGAGCGTCACGAAATCCGTGGAAGTCCACTCTGCCTTGGCGGAGTGCGTATCTAAAGCTGGCGGTGGCGACTTGCCTCGAGAGTTACTAAAGGACCTTCTTTGCTCTGGCCTCTCATAGCGTCGCCCGTTAACGCGTCGATCTCTGCTTCTCGGCACATTGCGCGTAAGCGTACGAGCCATGCTCGAAACTAAGCGAAGAATTATTCTTGCACAACCCTCTCTTAGATAGTCGTCAAGACTCGCGGTACATCGGTATACTCTGCGGTAGCCACGTCCATAGCTAATGCGGTCGCCTCTTTGCGATCTATATTCTCTGTCCCGATCGTGGGCGAAGGTTCAAATATCATGGCCATGGCGAGGCTGCCGCGGCGTGCTAAACTCTCTTTGGGGCTAGTGGCGTCGCGAACTCCCCGAATGAAGCACCACCCGGTGATGATTGGGCTGTGCCTCGTAACCTCTGTACTCTGCTCGCGGCTCCATTTGCCTTGTCCTCTGGGCGGGTTGCCTGCAGCGGAGGCATAGCGGTAAGGAAAGAAATCGTTAGAGGTCGACTTACAACACCGCTCTAAGGCGCGATCTCGAGTGAGAAGAATGAAACCGATCCTAAATATCCTATAGCCTCACGATTATTGGTGTAGTGCGCGGCAGATAATCAAGACTCTTGGATCACGATGCGTAGACACTTTCAGAGATTAAGCGCTCACGATACCACTTTTGTCACGACCGAACGGGCGTGGTGGTGCCTACCGGGCACCACTGGTGATCTGACATCAGTGTCGAGTAACATAAAACACATACATGAAACGATGTAAGAAGGCGGTGAAATAAGAAGGCAGGCTAACCAGCGATTCACGTCGGTATATATAAATAACAACTCTTTCCAAATGAGCAGTTTAATCCTTTTTACAAACCACACTTGCAGCGATTACTACGACCTCTACGAATGATATGACAAGCGGCGGGACGGGGCCGTCGTACCACGAATGTAAGCACTCTGACAACGGGGACTATACGAATAAGCCTCGGAGAAGCGGAGCTTTCCCAAGCATTGCGTGACCCTAGGCGAGGATCGACAAGCGGGTGTACCTCGACTGCGGCATAAGCGGCCACGAAGGAGTCGATCTGATAGGTACCAAGTATGTGGCGAAAATGCGTAAATGAAATCATAATAGTCTATAAGCGGGAGGCATGTATGATAGCAAACTACGATTCACAAGAAATAGCGATCGTGTCTAGTCGGGGACTCGCGCCCTCAAGTCGTCACTCGATATAACAATGGGTCTCGCGCCCAGCATCAATCATGCGTGGAATACCTTCCGCCAGCTTGGCGATCGATGATAGAAAAGCACGAGAATACGCATGAACAACGAGTCTGCACGTGTCGAGTAAAGCGATGCGAGGGTAAATGCGAAGGCATGGCCAGCTACTAACACCAGCGATACTAACAAGGTCGTAAAGCGTATCATGATGTGCGTCTGAAGCCGTCGCGTGATCAAAGGCGATCGCTCGCGCATGATATCAAATGTGCGCGTCTAGCCTGGAACTCCCATGACTCGCGTAGGCGGTCGTAGGCGCGTGAGGTATAACCCGCGTCGGTATTACTCCGGCGTAAATCACGGACTCGCGATCGCGTAGCGCGTAGGCCGCGTGACCGTAAAGGCGCGCGCTAACACGGAACTCGTAGCTCGCGTAGGCCGGGACCCAGCGTGGTATTCTCGAATCATGGTCGGACGCGCAGTCTACCGCGTCGGAGCGGCTTAACCCGGAAACACGGTGAGTGGTATAAATACCAACATAACGGTTTATCGTTTAGACAACGTAAGCCTGCAATCGAGGAAAATCCGCTTTACCAAAGCGTCACGAGAATACTAACACCGTAGCGTCTAATATGATTACTTATCAAATCGACACGAAGGTATTACAAGGCTATTACAAACCAATACAATCAAGTTATTCACACATGGGTACTTTCTGCTATATGATTAACGAGATCGGGTTTTATCCCCAAGTACTTTATCTGATAACTCTTTAAAGATATGTTACTTATAAAACCACACAATACGTAGTATATGAAAATAGAGTGATTATCTTTTGAAGTAAATCAAAACACTTACCTTTGTAAAATCAAGTAACAACGTTATTTTCCAAGCGTCGAGTTTGCCTAATTTCAAATGTTCACGGTTCTTATTTTAGAAAGGTTTAGTATTTCATAGTCTTATTCATTTAAGAATATAATTCTCTTTTAAACTATCGAGAAACATAAGCCTTATATGTGAGTAGGATATTCTTGTTTATAACAATCTTATTACGACCGTGATCTAGGAAATATCATTTTGTCTCGTCTTAGCTTACATGCGGATGGAAGTTTCTCTTGGTTTTAATAATGCTTAATTATTCAAAACATTTCCTTTTATTGAAGGCTGCGGTGGTTTGTCGATACACGTTACGATTTCGAAATCGATTAAAACATTCTTAAGCGTTATACCTAACTTCCGTAAAGCTAGTATAACTCTTAAGTTTTCAAAAACCAGTATTACGCTTCTTTCAAAATGATTCAAAAATCTTTTGAAATACTTGAAGTTCTTTATTATCACATAACAAGCGGTTATAGTTCAAATCGATTTACCTTTTAAAAACCACAGTATTTTCTTCCTACATAAAGTATTATAACCAACTTCCCGTAAAGCGTTATATCACTTTATGTTTTAAATAATCAAATACATTTAGCACGTATGCGTCTCTGTACTACATAGTTCACACATATCATGCTAGAAGAGATAGGAAGAGGTTCACATACCTCGCGACAGTATCGACTAATAGCAAGCGCTCAAGTACTTTGACGTCGGCTACTCCTTAAGCCCAGTAGATCGCGCCATGCGTAGTACTTGACCTATAAGGCCACTGGCGACATTAACATTTAGGTCTGTCGTAGAACATTACTGAAAATTCGGCACCTCCCCCCATGACAGCGTAAATCTCCTCTCTATCGGGTGGCTACGAAGCCAACGGGGGTTATACGTCTAAGCGGGCGTGCACAATTCTACCTCACGAGAAAAGCTACACAAGTCTCTATGTCTGATCTATGTAAATCTGATTCGATACTCTTCTTTGAAAAGGTTTCTTATTATTGGGCTTAAGTCAAAAGACATTGCGATACTACGTTCGATTACATATATAGTATACTTGACTATATAGTCTAACAATCGTGTAATTTCAATTAAAATAGAGGACAAGATATTACCTCGATAAGCCCGTAATTATCAGAGTTTAAATGTCGATCTGAGCAAGGTTTAGCTCTACTCAGTGCGCTCCAAACAACCCTTAGAAGTTCTAACCAAACCTTAAATCTTGACCAAGTATGAAGATTTCCTTAGGGTTTCGGTTTGAGACAAAAGACAAAGGTAGTATTTAGGGCTCTACGTATTGAGGTAACTTTTGGAATACAACAAGGTAAAGGCTAAGGTATTTTGGGCATTATAACAATACTTGGAGAGTATTTCTACCAAGAGGAGGGTGTATTATCACGAAACCACTAGGCTGGGGTACCCAGTGGCAGACACCACAAAGGGGAGGAACCCGCCGGCCAAAGGCAGCGTGAAAAAGGGGCGGGGAGAGGGAAGCTACCGGCTAGAAGCAAGAAGGGAGGAGAGGGTTTCAAGACTTGGAAGTTTTGGATGAATGAAGTCTTCAAGCCTAGGGGGTATTTATAGCAAAACCCAAGGCGACAATGGCGAATCAAGCCATGTGCAAGGCAAGTGTAAGGCCTAGATCGAGCCGAGTGCACCTAACCCTACCCGCCCAAACATGGCGCAAAACAAGCCCTGAAAACAAGCCACAAAACAAGGCCCAAAATAAAGGGACCAATCGGCGAGCCAACCAACCCTTGACCGCCCTCTAAACCGTCGATGAGGGTGACAAGTGTCACCCTCCGTTAACAAAATATTTCATCTCTCGGAAAAATCCGAAAAATATAAATGACATAGCGGAATTTTCCTACGAAAGCATGGAAGCGTTTAGTCGAAAAAGCGACTGTCGGGTGTTGTGCACAAAGTGAAAATCGGCCAAGCCTACCTAAGCTTCAAAAATTTTCTACGTACGTCCTTACGTACATACCCTGGAACTACGGGGTATAACAGAAAGTGGGCTGATTTCGTCAGCCTGTCGACGATAACCCATATAGAATCATGTCTCCTCTGAGTGCGAGGTAATCCTGTGATGAAGTCCATGTTGATTACCTCGGCTTCCGGTCGGGATCTCGATAAATGCGTATCGCGACCGAACGGGCAAGTGTTGGTGCCTTACCGGGCACCACTGGTGATCTGACATCAGTGTCGGTAGAACATAAAACACATACATGAAACCAATGTAAGAAAGCGGTGAAATAAGAAGGCAGGCTAACCAAAAGCAGTTCTGCGTCGGTATATATAAATAACAATTTGAGCAGTTACATCCCTTTCTGCAACTCTGCCCCTGGCGACTACTGACCTCAAGAATGATATGACAACAAGCGGGGACGGGGCCGTCATACCCTGAATGTAGCACCTACAACAACGGGGACTATACGAATAAGCCTCGGGAAACGGAGCTTCTCAAGCGCTGAGCGTGACCACTAAGGCGAGGATCAGCGGCGGTGTACCACCTGCGGCATGAGCGGCCCCGAAGGAAGTCGATGCAACAGTACAGTATGTGAAGCTGTAAAAATCATAAATGAAATCATAATAGTCTATATAAAGCGGGAGACATGTATGATAACCAAACTACGATTCCTGACATAAAGCGATCATGTCAGTATAGAAGCGTGTAGGATACATTCCGGTTCATTCCACGAACGGTAGTCGAGTGAAATACATTCGGATGAGCCGTGGTCGAGTGAAATACATTCGGATGAGCCGTGGTCAGTGAAATACATTCGGATGAGCCGGTGGTCGAGTGAAATACATTCGGATGAGCCGTAGTCGAGTGAAATACATTCGGATGAGCCGGTAGTCGAGTGAAATACATTCCTTGCGCAACAAGTCTATCACCACGCCAAACATAGGTAAGTTACACGTAACTTAAAGTACTTTCATTTTATGACAAGGTCAGGGTTTTAACCTAAAGTACTACGTCGTTAAATCCTTTTAAAAGATCCGTTCCTTTTCAAAAGTCACGATACGTAGTATAAGAATAAGTGACCAGCTTGTTTAAGTAACTTGACCACGTTCTTTTAAAGTCAAGTAACAACGTTCCTTTTTCCTAAAGTTCGGTTGCCTAGTTTGATTACTCGAGTCCCGTTTTGAAAGATTTCATTGTTCATAGTCTTAATCCTTTCAAACATAATTCTCTTTTAAAGGATTTGAGAAACATATGTCTTATATGTGAGTAGGTTATTCTTGTTTATAATCAATCTTATTAAGCGACCATGATCTAGGAAATGTAATATCATTTTGTCGTCTTAGCTTACATGCGGATGGAGGTTTCTCTTGGTTTAAATATAATACTTCATTTATTGATACATTTTCCTTTATTAGCAGCTGCGTGGTTTGTCGATACATTCGATTTAGAATCGGTAAAACATTACTCCTTTTAAAAAACCAAGTACTCATTACTCATGAATGAGGTTTCACATAAAACTCATATTAATTCATTCAAGTCAAGTCTCTTATCTTTTAAGATCAAGTCTCTTAACTTTTAAAAATCAATAAACCATTCATTTTACCATTCTTAAGGCGTTATACCTAACTTCCCGTAAAGCTAGTATAACTCTTATGTTTTCAAAACCAAGTATTATTCTTACATTAAAAATGATTGGCATTCTTTTGAAATACTTGAAGATTCTTTATTATTACACGTCAAATCGGTTATAAGTCAAATCGATTTACCTTTTTAAAACCACAAAGCATTTTCTTACTTACATAAAGGCTATTATAACCAACTTCCGTAAAGCCGTTATAACACTTTATGTTTCAAACCAATCAAATCGTTTAACACGTATGCGTCTGCCGTACTACATAGTTATACGTATCATGCTAGAAAAGGTAGGAAGAGGTTCGTACCTTGCGGCAGTATCGACTAATAGCAAAGCGCTCCAGTACCTCAAGCCGTCGGCTACTCCTTAAGCCAAGTAGATCGCGCCGCGCGTAGTACTTCCACTATAAGGCCACAAGGTGCTTATTAACATTTAGATCTCTTCGTAGAACATTCTGAGAAAATTCGTGACCTCCCCGATAACAGCGTTGGTTCTATATATAGTATCTTGACTATATAGTCTAACAATCGTGTAATTTCCAATTACAATAGAGGACAAGATATTTACCTCGATAAGCCCGTAATTATCCAAGTATAAAGTCGATCACTGGGCAGCGTTTAGCTCGACTCAGTGCGCTCGACCAGCTAAACCACCCTTAGAAGTTCTAACCAACCTGCATACTACTCGACTAACTATGGAGATTTTCCTTAGGGTTTCGTTTACGTGGTGACGGGAAGTATAATAGTATAAGCGGGATTTTAGTATAGGTATAACCTTAGAATACTACAAGGTATCGGCTAAGGTAATTTGGGCATTATAGATACTTTTGAGTATTTCTGCGAGAGGGGTATTTATACGAGACAACACCACGAGGGGGTGTATGCCCCTCGGCCTACCCAGCTGGGGGTACTCTCGACCAAGGGGAGGACTCTCGGCCAAAGGGCACTACCGAAGGGGAGGGTGTTGGGCGAAACACCACGCAAGGGGAGGAGGATTTTAACACTTTAGGAAATTTAGGAATGGATGAAGAAGTCTTCCAAAGGGGGTATTTATAGGACAAGCCAAGGCCAACCAATGGCGAGATCTTGCCAAGTGCAAGGCAAGTGTAGGGCGAATCTTGCCAAGTGCACCTTATCCATCTACCACAAAAATATCCTACCAACCCCCGGCCAAACAAGGCCAGTCGTCCCACATGCGCCCGCAGCGTGCTCGGTGAGAGGGTGACAAGTGTCGCCCTCTTGTTGGTCCAAAATGTTTCGTCTCTCGGAAAAATCCATAAAATTAAAAATGACATAGCGGAATTTTCCCTACGAAAGCGTGGAAGCGTTTGCGTCAACGACTCTAGCAGGGTGTTGTGCACAAAATAATTCGGCGAAGCCACTTTAAAAGCCCAAACTTTTCTCGTCGTCCTTACGTACATACTGCGGAAATCTGAGGTATAACATTTTCCTCGCCAGAAACATTCGTCGAATGTTCCTTCAGAATCTCAAAACAAGCGTGCGCCCGGTATAGTCTTCACTACTATACTTACGAGAACAATCACGCCACACGTAGCCCACGAAACACCAGCGCAAATACCTCCGTCCAAGTCCACGAGAAACACCTCTAACATTACCACAAACATCTCCGGGGTCTAAAATATACTTCGCCCGCGCCTCTTTACAAAAGAAATAATCACGTCTATCTTTGCCATACATGCTCGCTTCTCCCTTTACTCGTCGTGATACCACTTTTGTCACTTTGCGCGAGGTTCTAGTGTCGCTCGTGACCCGACAATTGATGCAGGGCTGCGTCGATCCACGAGGTGTCGTACACTCGAACTCTTACCACATTTACGATCTGCTTGATTTCCAAAACTTCGGGGTTACTATCTCTAGCGTGGTCATCGTGCGGAAACACTCTGGATGGATCTCGATGCTTTCCGATCATAACAATCTGAAAGGCCGGACGTCTTGCCTCCTAAGTCGGACGGCAAAAGCTAACATATAGGCAACGGCCTATTCTTCACATGAACTCAAAAGGGTCCAAGTAACTCGGGCTAAGTTCCTCTGTTTTCCAAAACTCGTCACGCTGACGGGGTGGTACTTTCAAGAAACGGCCGTCACGAACTCTAAGCGTCGTCGGATTATCCATACGATTCCTGCAGGCTGCGGAACCTCTTCTAGACAAGCTTTACCTATCCACGATCTGTGGAACAAGCTGAACAGTATCTGAATCTTGCCAACATCGTACCAATCGGCCGCGACTTACATCCGCCCCTACAAGGCTTCGTAAGGCGACATCAGAACAACGAAATGGTAGCTTAAACACTCCTCCACGAGGAGACAACAATCCCTACAACTACCCGCAAATCCACGCTGGCGGGGCGAATGCGGTCGAGACTGCTGAGTCCTTAACCTGCTTGGTAAAACTTCCGAAACAAAAGCAGTAGTACCACAGGCTCCAGCATGCGTCATACGGTGAAGGTAGGCACCAGTGAAGCCTTACAGCCTTTACGATAAATCAACAACTGCTGCCGAGTAAGCGGTCTTTGCTAGAAAACAAGGCGGTGACCTCGCCGGGCGACTCTTTGGTCGAATCGTCCACGAACTTCGTCTGTTTGGTTAACTAAACTTGGGCCTAACACCCTCGTGACCCTACCACAGGGCGGGACTACCACAAACTGACCCCACCACCATACATGCTGCGGGTTGACCCGCAACGTGGCCTCGGCAGGCAAACAGCGCCTTGGCGCTAGCTCGAAGGAAAACTCTCGCTAATCACGTTACGAAAACCTGGCGGTCTTCTTGGCTCGACTACCTCTTTCATTCCACGCTACTCGGGGACTTATCCCACAAACATAATTCCGTGCACTATGCACTCTATAAAGGGTCAAACATAAGCAATCGTCTTTTACTCGAGATGGCCTTACCTCTAAGGCCTCGCGTATAACACTCTAAGGCTCACTTTCTCTGTCCCCGTCTTCCCGGTTACTAACCATGATTTCTAATCACAAATTACACACTGCTATCAGAACATAGCACTTAAGATATACTCATCTCCTTATACGTACTAATCTTTAGAGGGTTAAGGATAAGCCTGTATCTCTTGCTCATCCACTTAAGTCGTTCTAATCAAACACCTTAGTAGAAGCGCATGCTAAGGAAGGTGGCGACTACCCGTGATCTGAAGGCTAAGTCCTCTGAGGACACTCTTTCGACATCGGACCACGGCGGTAGTAGTGCGACAAGTACCGACTAAAAGCGACATTACGGGATGGCGTGCATCGTAATGAGCGGAAGCCACAGGTTACGACCGACTCCTGCGCACCCCGAGCGTCACGAACTCCGTGGAAGACCACTGCTGCGGCGGAGTGCATATCTAATCTCTTTGGTGGCGACTTGCCTCGAAAGTTACCAAGGACTCTGTTGCTCGGCCTGTACCTGCGTCGCCGTTAACGCGTCGATCTCTACGTTTCTCGACTGCTGCGCGCATAGCGTACAGGCCATGCTCGAAGCCTAAGCGAAGAATTACTCTTGCTGACCTCTCTTAGATAGTCGTCAAGACTCGCGGTACATCGGTATGCTCTCTGGTAGCCAAATCCATAGCTAATGTGAGTCGCCTCTTTGCGATCTATATTCTCTGTCACAGTGCGTGGGCGAAGGTTTAAATGTCATGGCGCGATGAGCTGCCGCGCCGTGCTAAACTCTGCTTTGGGGCTAGTGGCGTCGCGAGAACTCCCGAATGAAGCACTACTCCGGTGATGATTGGGCACTGTGCCCTCGTAACCCTCTGAACTCTGCTCGCGGCTCCGCCATGCCTAGCCCTCTGGGCGGGTTGCCTGCGCGGAGGCATAGCGGTAAGGGAAAGAAATCGTTAGAGGTCGACTTACAACCGACTCTAACACGATCTCGAGTGAGAAGAATGAAATCAATCCTAAATATCCTATAGTCTCACGATTATTGGTGTGGTGCACAACAGATAATCAGACTGCTGAATCTGATGCGTAGACAACTTTCAGAGATTAAGCGCTCACGATACCACTTTTGTCACGACCGAACCGGGCGTGGTAGTGCCTACCGGGCACCCTGGTGATACAACATCAGTAATCGGCGGAACATAAAACACATACATGAAACCAATGTAAGAAAGGCGGTGAAATAAGAAGGCAGGCTAACCAAAAGCGGTTCTGTCGGTATATATAAATAACAATTTGAGCGATTACATCCACTTTCTACAACTCTGCCTGGCAGTACTCTGGACCTCAAGAATGATATGACAACAGCAGCGGGACGGGGCCGTCGTACCACTGAATGTAGCACTTCTGACAGCGGGGACTATACGAATAAGCCTCGGAGGAAGCGGAGCTTCTCAAGCGACTGTGACCACTAAGGCGAGGATCAGCGGCGGTGTACCACCTGCGGCATGAGCGGCCCGAAGGAGTCGATCTGCAATTGCAGTATGTGAAGCGTAAAAATCGTAAATGAAATCATAATAGTCTATATAAAGCGGGAGACATGTATGATAGCAAACTACGATTCGCGACATAAGCGATCATGTCAGTATAAGCGTGTGGGATACATTCCGGTTCATTCCATGAACGGTAGTCGAGTGAAATACATTCGGATGAGCCGGTAGTCAGTGAAATACATTCCGGATGAGCGGTAGTCGAGTGAAATACATTCGGATGAGCCGTAGTCGAGTGAAATACATTCGGATGAGCCGTGTCGAGTGAAATACATTCCCGGATGAGCCGGTGGTCGAGTGAAATACATTCCTTGCACAACAAGTCTATCACAGCAAACATAGGTAAGTTACACGTAACTTAAAGTACTTTCATTTTATGACAAGGTCGGGTTTTAACCTAAAGTACTACGTCGTTAAATCCTTTTAAAAGATCCGTTCCTTTTTCAAAAGTCACGATACGTAGTATAAGAATAGAGTGACCCACTGTTTAAGTAACTTGACCACGTTCTTTTAAAGTCAAGTAACAACATTCCTTTTTCCTAAAGTTCGGTTGCCTAGTTTGATTACTCGAGTCCCGTTTTGAAAGATTTCATTGTTCGTAGTCTTAATCCTTTAAAACATAATTCTCTTTTAAAGGATTTGAGAAACATATGTCTTATATGTGAGTAGGTTATTCTTGTTTATAATCAATCTTATTAAGCGACCATGATCTAGGAAATGTAATATCATTTTGTCTAAATCTTAGCTATGCGGATGGAGGTTTCTCTTGGTTTAAATATAATACTTCATTTATTCAATACATTTTCCTTTATTACTTATTTGCGGTGGTTTGTCGATACGATTCGATTTCGAATCGGTAAAACATTACTCCTTTTTAAAAAACCAAGTACTCATTACTCGCGAATGAGGTTTCACATAAAACTCATATTAATTCATTCAAGTCAAGTCTCTTATCTTTTAAGATCAAGTCTCTTAACTTTTAAAAATCAATAAACCATTCATTTTACCATTCTTAAGGCGTTATACCTAACTTCCCGTAAAGCTAGTATAACTCTTATGTTTTCAAAACCAAGTATTATTCTTACGTTAAAAATGATTGGCGTTCTTTTGAAATACTTCAAGATTCTTTATTATTACGTCAAGTCGGTTATAAGTCAAATCGATTTACCTTTTAAAACCACAAAGCATTTTCTTACTTACATAAAAATTTGTTATAACCGACTTCCATAAAGCGTTATAACACATGTTTCAAACCAATCAAATCGTTTAACACGTATGCGTCTGCCGTACTACATAGTTATACGTATCATGCTAGAAAAGGTAGGAAGAGGTTCGCGTACCTTGCGGCAGTATCGACTAATAGCAAAGCGCTCAGTACCTCAAACGTCGGCTACTCCTTAAGCCAAGTAGATCGCGCCACGTAGTACTTCCACCTATAAGGCCACGAGTGCTTATTAACATTTAGATCTCTTGTAGAACATTCTCTGAGAAAATTCGCGCCTCCCCATGACAGCGTAAATCTCCTCCTCTATTGGTAGGCTGCGAAGCCAACGAGGGGTTATCGTCTAATCTGGGCGTGCACAATTCTACCTCGCGAAAAGTTACACAAGTCTCTTATGTCTGATCTATGTAATTCTGATTCGGCCTCTTCTTTCGAAAATGTTTCTTATTATTAGGGCTTAAGTCGAAGACATTGCGATAACAACGTTCGATTACATATATAGTATCTTGACTATATAGTCTAACAATCATGTAATTTCGATTACAATAGAGGACAAGATATTTACCTCGATAAGCCCGTAATTATCAGTATAAAGTCGATCACGGGCAGCGTTTAGCTCGACTCGTGCGCTCGACCAGCTAAACCACCGCCCAAGTTCTAACCAAACACCGTACTCGACTAACTATGGAGATTTTCCTTAGGGTTTCGTTTACGTGGTGACGGAAGTATAATAGTATAGCGGGATTTTAGTATAGGTATAACCTTAGAATACTACAAGGTATCTGGCTAAGGTAATTTGGGCGTTATATGATACTTTTGAGAGTATTTCTACGAGAGGGGTATTTATACGAGACAACACCACGAGGGGGTGTATACCTCGGCCTACCCAGTGGGGGTACTCTCGGCCGAGGGGAGGACTCTCGGCCAAGGGCCTTCTCAAAGGGGAGGGGTGTTGGGCGAAACACCACATGAGGAGGGAGGATTTTAACACTTTAGGAAATTTAGGAATGGATGAAGAAGTCTTCCAAAGGGGTATTTATAGGGCAAGCCAAGGCCGACCAATGGCGAAGATCTTGCCAAGTGCAAGGCAAGTGTAGGGCGAGATCTTGCCAAGTGCACTTATCCGTCTACCACAAAATATCCTACCGGCCCCGGCCAAACAAGGCCAATTCGTCCCACATGCAGCATGGCGTGCTCGATGAGAGGGTGACAAGTGTAAGCCCTCTTGTTGGTCCAAAATGTTTCGTCTCTCGGAAAAATCACAAAAATTAAAAATGACATAGCGGAATTTTCCTACGAAAATGGAAGCGTTTAGTCGGCGACTCTAGCAGGGTGTTGTGCACAAAATAATTCGGCGAAGCCACTTTAAAAGCCCAAACTTTTCTCGTGCGTCCTTACGTACATACTGCAAATACGGGGTATAACGATGCGCAACAAACCACGGGCCTGCAGTGCTCTGCCTTCGCTGCTGAAAACACGGGCGCTGAGCTCACGAACTCTGCAGCGTCCTCTTGACCGTCCCGCGATACGGATCTGGGTCGTGATACGTCTTGGTCGACCACGGATGGATAGAATGCCTTGACGTGTGCTTCCCCAGAACCCTGCTTAGAAGTCACGAAACATCTGGAACACCTGACACGCCCTCGAGCCTTGCACCCAGTGGTGCTACCTCAAGGACCGCGCCTGCGAAGAGGCGTATCGCGATGTCGAATCAAAGTGGATCCTCGAGCTGTTGCCTCTTCGCCTCGCCGGCGATGGAAGACTTCGGCAACCTCGCGAACTCTAACCCAGCTGCTATCGGAATCAATCAAGCGGACACGAGGCTAATTGGCGATGCAAATCACGAACCATGCCCTCATACTCTGGCTGCACGTCGATAGGCTCCCGTGACCTACGACTAAGGCGTACGCCTGACGTTGGCCTTCCCGGGTGAGTACGGGATATCAACATCGTAATCCTTAAGCAACTCTAACCAGTCTGCATGCGTAAGTTCGACTCCTGCAGGTGAAGATATCTTGGAGGCTCTTGTGGTGCGTATAAATATCCACATGAACCCATTACAAGTAGTGCCTCGGATCTTGGCGTGAATCACCATTGCGCGATTCAAATCGTGGGTGGGGTAGTTCTCTCGTGTTTCTTGGTGTCGGGATCATGTACCTATAACCTTGCCATGCTGCGTCAACACGTCCCGATGCGACGCGCGTATGATACAACATGCGGACCTGCGGAAGTAAGAAGCGAGGCGGTCGTCGATCTCTCTTTCGGCTGGAAACCACGCTCTGGCATCGATCCGGCGAAACTTGGTGCGCCGAGTCGGCTGAGTCAGTGATGCGAGAGATAAAGCAAACTTCTCACGAACGTAGATAATATCTGCGAGGCCCGAGCTGCGAACCTCTGCCGGATAGTAGGTGCAGGCCAAGTCATTGCCTCGATCTTGGCGTATCGCTCGGATGCCATCAGCCCAGACAATATGCCCGAAAAGCCACGAAGTCGGCAAACTCACGTTTGGAAAACTTGGCGTACAAGCTGCTGATCTGGAGAAGCTGTCGGCACAATCGCCAAATGCTCGCGTGCTCACTCTGGCGAGAATAAAGCGAGATATCATCGATGAACACTATCACAAGCGTGTCCAAAAATGGTTTGAACACTCGGTTCATCAAATCCATGAATCTGGCGGGCGTTGGTCAACCAAGACATGACCACTGAACTCGTAATGCGTCTGGTCGGAATGCGATCTAGGGACATCCGCCTCTCGACTACTTTGATGATAGCGATCGCGGATCAATCTTGGAAAACATCTCGCGCCTGCAGTGGTCGAACAAATCATCAATCACAGGAAGGGGTATACATTCTTAATGGTCACCTTGTTAACTGTAATCAACACCGCGTGCGCGATGTCGTCCTTCTTACGAACAATCAGGCGCTCCCGGGGAGAAACACTAGGCGATGAAGCCGCTTCTCCGGCCAAATCCTAAGGCGATCCTTGACTCTCTCGGCTCGGCGGTGCCGTTACGTATGGCGGAATGGAAATAGTAGAAGTGTGCAGCAATATGTCTATACAAACTCGATCTCATCTCGGGAGGATACGGGAGTGCGTGCAAACACGTGCGGGAACTCTCGACCACTGGGCCCAGCGGAAAATCTGGTACGCGGCTTGATATCAAACACGAGCGAGATGGTAGATATACCCGCCGCACCGTCTTCCTAGCCTTGGTAGAAATAAACCTACCACCGGCGTCTGAGTGCTCCATCGCTCGACAATGGCTCGCCGAGCGGAACCGTACTACTCTCTCCTGCGGTCTACATTGGCGTAGCAGAAGCTAGCGATCCATACCGTGATCGCGTCGAAATCAATCATATCGACTCTGTCAGTCGGCTGAGTGCGGCGTAAATGAATCACGGGACAAGCTCATATACGTAGAGCTACCAGAATCACCAGCTGGCGTAGCTACCTCGAAAGGGTCTATGGACTCGGGCTCTATCACATCTACTAGCGAGGGAGATATATGGGGCCAGTAGAACCGGATCTATCAAGCATACACGTCAAACCCGAGCGATAAGGTACATGTGGCGACATCGGTGAGGCCTCACGATCTGTCGGTGGACAAAGCATAAATGCGGTTACGAGGACCGCTAGAAGCGAGACCAGCGCCCACGACCTGCCCGCGACCTGCTGGTCCGTAGGTACCTTGCCTCAGGCGAGTAGCTGTCGAGGATGAAGAAGGCCGAAAGAACTGTGGTGACCCACCATCAGCCGCCGCCGCGGTGACGATTCCTCGCATAGTGACCTGCGGCCTGGCCGAAACAAGCTCCGTGCGGCACCACGGCTCGAAGTGGGATCTGCGTCGGCCACAGGCGAGGTGGTCCGTCGGCGATACCTCTGCTGCTGCGGGCGTCACGAAGTCACAGGGCCACAGTGCGCCCTCGAATATCTGGTGTCTTGAGGAAGGTGCGGGAGTGCTCGAGGTGGATGTGGTGCAAATCTAGGCTATTCTTGGTCGCCCACCGCGATAGCCACCAAAAGACCTGCCGTCTGGTCTTTAACCTGCTGCTTCTGTCGGCGTCGGTCTGCGCTCGCCATCCGAGCATGAGCTGCGTGCGGGTAATGTCCATACGGTGAAGAGAAACACGCGCGTGACTCGGCCATATAATCGTCTAGCGGTGGCGTGGCGGTGCACCCTATCCTCATGCTGCTCTGTGTTGGGACATATCGAGCGATGAATCAAACTCGACATTGTACTCACGGCGTGCATCCTCTGCCTCGGCGGTAAAAATCTATCGACCCATTACCGCTTCAAATGCATGGAGGCAAGAAGTGAGTGAGGAAAGCCTCGAGAACTCATCCCAGTAGGCTGAGGCGCGTTCTCTCCCGGGATAACTCCAGTGAATCAAACCAATCATTTGCGGTATCCGCGCGGCCTATGTGAACCAAAGATCACGGACTCGGTCTCGGCGCCCGATCACTCTCAAAATCATCATGGCGATGGATGAACTCCTGCGGATCATCCTCGGCCTCGACAGTAAAACTACGGCGGGCTCTGACTCGGGAAGTCTCGTAGCCTCAAACTCTGCGCCTCGGGTGAACCACGGATGCAGTGGGTGGGGCTGGGCTGCTGCATCGGCCGTCCTCGTATCAGCCCACGATCACGGCGATGGTGGGCCGTCTCCTTGTACCTAACTCCTCGCCCGGTGTGGGGCGGGAGGTGCGAATCTTGTGGTCTCTTTGGGGCGGCGGCGTCGTGAACTCGCCGTCTACAGTATAGGCGGGCAGAGCCCTCGTGACTCTAGGTGTCCCACTGGCGACTCCTGTTTGCCTTGCCGCCATACAGGCGGGTTGCCTTACGTGGAGGCATCGCTATTCTGAGAAAAGGGATATGTTAGAAGGTCAGAGCTTATAACACGACTCTGAGCACGATCTCGGAATGAGAAGAATGAAAACCAATCCTAAATATCCTATAGCCTCACGATTATTGGTGTGGTGCGCGACCAGCAGATAATCGAACTACTAGATACGATGTAGACACTTTCAGGATTAAGCGCTCACGATGCCACTTTTGTCACGACGTTCGGGGCGTGGTTTTGCCTACCGGGCACCCAATGATCATACATCGAGAGAAAATCGGCGGAAATATAAAACAAGACATGAAGCGGTTGTAAAATGAGACCGATTTATCGATGAAAGCTTGCCTTTGGCGTATATATATAACCCAGTTTTTGCGATTCACATCCCAAGCTGTACAAGGACTACTGGACCTCTAGAAGTAAACAACTATGGCGGGCGGGGCCACTATACCTGGCGAACAAAACTAATTACAGCGGGAGAGCATACCCAGCGGTAGAGCCTCGGAGAAGATGGAGCTCACGGCGCTGGCAAAAGATCCTGGGATGCGGATCTAGCACTGCTTGCCGCCTGCGGCATGAGCGGCCCCGAAGGAGTCGATCTACAAGTACTAAGTATGCAGCGTAAAGTACTTAAATGAAAACATATCATTTTAAAACGGTTTACAAATATGTATGAAACAACGAGAAAGCGCATAGTGCGCATCACAAACAAAGCAGCGATAGGTAAGCGTATGCGAGTCTTTTCTAAGTGCGAATGATCGAAGCGAGGCCAATTGCGTGGTATCACCATACAAGCCTAATCACGGACTCCGTAGTCGCGTAGGCCACTCGCGTAGGCCCGCGTAAGTGCGTAACCGCGTCGAGGGTAGCTACTCCTCGGCGTCGTCACGGACTGCGTAGTCGCGCATGGCCACATAGGCCGCGTGAGGTATAACCCGCGTCACTAACACGGAACTCCGTAGCTCGCGTAGGTCCCTGGACCGCGTGAGGTATTCTCGAATCATGGTCCCGGACCGCTGAGTCTACCCGCGTCGGAGGCGACAACCCGGTAATATGTCAGAGGTGAGTGATATTACACTAACATGACTTATCGTTAAACAACATAAGCCTGACAAGAATACTCTCTTATACAAGCGTTACAAGACACTAACACGTCATATCATGTCTCTTATCAAACCGTCTTATTATTCTTTTCACGATTCAATATAAATGCATTTATAAACACATAGGCAAAGCTGTTTCTTTTATCATTCTTAAGTGGTTATACTTAACTTCCCGTAAAGCTAGTATAAATCTTAAACACATTTTAAAAACCAATTAGTTCTCTTACATTAAAAATGATTGATATTCGCTGAAATGCTTTCGGATCTTTATTATTGAGCTTAAGCGTGGCATTCGTAAGTATTATTCGAGCTTAAGTCGAAGACATTGCCGTAGTTATTATTCGATTAACACGTATGCGTCTACCGTACTACATATATATTGTAAAATATCATGCTTTAGGAAGAATCACATACATACCGTGAAAACCACACGCGAGTTGAATATGTGCGCGAAGAATCAGCTATAATAGTCGAACACGTCTATCAGCGTTGAGACTACTTTATGCTTGATTCTAAGCAGAGGGTTCTATATCCTACGGAAAATTGGGCGCACTTCCTGCCGGTGAGCTACTCGAGTCTCTTGTGAAAAGCAGTCTATGTAAATCTGATTCGATTCTATTCTTTAATATCCTTACAAGTATTTATACTTATTTCTATACTTCTACGGTATGTATTCTCTAATTACAAAGAAGGACAAGTTTATTACCTCGGTAAGCCGATAATATCCTAGATAAAAGTCGCTGAGCAGGTTTAGCTCTAAGTTGTATGCGCTCAGGTAGCTCGAGAAACCTTAGAAGTTCTTTACAACCTACTAAGTACTAAGGGATTTGGGCTAGGGTATTTTGGGCATTATAACAATACTAGAGGCAACTTTTCTACCAAGGGAGGGGTAGATTTCGGCTAGGCTAGGGGAGGGTTGCCTCGGCCAAGCTCACTCGAAAGGGGGTGTTGGGCGAAAAAGGCTACAAGGAGAGGAGAGGATTTTCAAGACTTGGAAAGGAATTTGTGGATGAAGAACTCTTCGTCTTAAGGGGGTATTTATAGGTCGAGACATGGCCAACCAATGGCCAAGATTTGTAAGTGCTAGGCAAGTGTAAGGTCGAGATTAGGGCAAGTGTCCTTGGCGACTTGCACGCAAAATATCCTACCGACTACATGACAGGATGGCGTCCATTCATTTTATTGAGTGTAACATCCGTATTGAGAGGGTGACAAGTGTCGCCTCTGCGTTGATCAAAGTGTTCGTCTCTCGGAAAAATCCATAAAAATTAGAAATGGCATGGCGGAATTTACCTACGAAAAGGTGGAAAGCGTTTAGTCGGAAAACTATTCGTTTTGTGAGTTGTGCCCAACAAGCGTCGAGGCCTAAGCTTTAAGGCCAAACTTTTATCACGTATTCACTTACGTGCATACTGCAAATCTGAGGGTATAACACTCTCACACACTCAAAGGTTCTTCTTGAGAAACACTTGAGTTTCCTTTGCTCATTTGTTTAGTTGTTGTTTTATCTTGGGAGATAGTTGCCTATATCGTAAAATGATATATACGGGGCAATAATGTCTTCAGGACAGAATGAATATCACTCAACTCAGCAATGCAACTATAACACTACCATATTTAGTGTCTTTTGGTTTGAGTTATAAAGATTAAGGGGCTTCTTTGCGGTTGAGCGAAGATCGAGAATCGAGATTAATTCGAAGCGAAGATGAAGACCTCAAAGCTTATTGTTGCCTGCGACAACATTGGCTTGAGTTTATTGCTAGTGTAATCATATTGTTTAACCTTTCAAAACACTAGTAGTAGTTGTATACTATTCCCGTACATCCATTGTAACTCACAACCATAAGACATTATTTGTACTAGTGCTAGTAAGATGTATGCCAGTAGATATGATCCCAAATCTGGCTGTGGCTTTCTTGTTGAAACCAGTTTTGTTGACAGTTCTATAAACAATTCAAACACTGTCTCTGTCAATAAATATAGTCCTAGTTTTTGGTCTATCTTTGACGATAGTTACAGATCTGTTTCCGTCATAGGGGAGATATCTGTTGCTGATCCTGAACTTGAAAATACTGTTGATAGTCATGCTAGAAAGCCTAAGGATCAAAGAAGATCTGTTGTTACCGCTCACGAGAGTGGTGGAAACAAGCGCCCACAAGAGGTGGAGGATATCAACTGGGACAAGAGGAGAAGGCTGAATATGATGTTCTATCTTGCAGCAGAAGGTCTCTGTCATCCCCGGACAAAGGACAGAAGAATGAGTGCGGAGGATATGGACACTCGATTCAGCGAAGAGGCGTGTGGGTCGTATTCAAGGTATGAGATAATTAGTCTTTCTTGTCAAAATTGAGATTAAAGATAATTTACGAATAAAAGTGAATAGCATGAGGCTAGGAATATGAAGTGTTTTGTTAAGACTTATATTCTCTGCACTTTAAAATCGAAGTTTAATCTAACACCTTCCGTTTATGATTGGACTTACATAAATAACGACCTAAAAAGAATGGACTTAGATTGTAATAAAGCTGGTTATGGACAATCCTAAGCAAGGGAAGATGACTAAGGAAAAGAACTAGAGGACTAGAGACAAACCTGTCATCATTTCTGATAGAACATCCGTCTTTTGTGGGATAGTTATGCGCCGAACCGGGCAGATTCTTGGTGCCTTACCGGGCACCTGGTGATCTGACATCGAGAGAAAACGGCGGAAAATAAAACACGAGTCGTGAAACAAGAGATATAATAAATAAGCAGGCCAACCAAAGCAGTTGCCTTGGTATATACATAAAAACCGACAGTTATCCTTTTTACAAACCACACTGTGCGATTACTCTGAGACCTAAGATTTACAACAACTATGGCGGGGCGGGGCCTTCATACCACAGATGTACAGAACCTACAACTCGAGAAGCATGCAAAGATAAGCCTCAGAAGAGCAGGCTTTCAACATTGAAATGAGATCCTAGGCGGGGATCACGGCCGATGTACCTCTACTGCGGCGTGAGCGAGCCTTAGAAGGAGAGTCGATCTGGCGGTACCAAGTATGTGGCTGTAAAAATGCGTAAATGAAATCATACTAGTCTATAAGCGGAGGCATGTATGATAACCAAACTTACGATTCGCGACATAAAAGCGATCGTGTCAGTCGAGGACTCGCGCCTCAAAGTCACCGCTTCCGAATATAACTATGGGTCTCGCGCCGCGGCATCCATCGTGTTCGCATCGTGGCGCGTGCCGGAATCTTTGCGCCGGTGTAGACGTGTCCATGATGCAACAATAATAACAAGGCGCGTAGCGCGTACCCGAATCTGCGTCGGTGTGAACCGTCCGTGTTGCGATAATAACCATATATCGGGTGTCGGCGGCGCGTGGCCGCGTGCCGAATCTTGCGTGGTGTAGACATGTCCGTGTGATATCAGCAACAAGGCGATGTAATCAAAATGGAAACATACAGTGGAATTCTCCGTCAGCTGCCCGGCGTCGGTAAGTTCTCGACAAGTCAATGGGCCTCTGTCGAGAGGCGGTAACACGAAATACCACGCTTGCACAAGGCTATCATCACAAGCAAGTTTCACAACAGCAAGCATGGCGAGTTTCTGGCCGGAATTTTCTCTCGAAGTGTGGAAGCGTTTAGTCGACGACTCTGTCGACGCTTGTGCCCCAATTTGAATCGATGCCTACCTTAAGGCTCAAATTTAAATGCGTCGTCCATGCGTACATACTGCGGAAAAAGCGAGGGTATAACATTCTCCCCCAGAAACATTCGTCCGAATGTTCCTTACATCTCAAAACAAGCGGTGCCGATATAGTCTTCTTGCTATACTTACGAAACAATCGTACCATGGCGGCCACAAAACACGTTCACTTCTCCGCTTTTCGTAGTACTCGTCTCGAACACGAACTCGTTCTAGTATCCGTACCACATACATCAGCGCACGTTTCCGCGCCGGAATCGCGACCTCGAACTTGGTCATCTCGCTAATCTCGATTTCCCTAAGGCCGTTCGGCCTTGAACTGATTACGGTCGAGCGTATCCACGAACTCATCGATGGTCATCTAAACTTGGGCCTAGCACCCTCGTGACCACTGCCGCTGGCGGGACCGCGAGTGACCGCCGCCGAAGCGGGGCGGGTTGGCCCGACATGCGTGACGACCAGCGTGGCGCTGACTTCTCGCCGACCACGGAACCACATGGAAACTACCACTTCCGTCTCGCACTAACGATTTTAAATCACGCTATAGCACAAAGCTATCAAGACATAACACTTAACACATCATTAACGTCAATACATACAAGTATCTGAGGTTAAGGATATACGAAACTAGGCGGTTCGAGGCCGTAAAGCTGAGAAGCTTCCACGCGACCTCTGCGGTGGCCCGCATTGCTCTAGTAGTCTGTGCTATCTACCAGCGCTACCACAGTCGGGCAGTCTCTCGTCATATGGCCTTGTTGGCCGCAAAAGTAACAAGCTCCCTTGGTACTCGACACTCACGAAATGCGGTCTGCATCGACCACGCGAGGTAGGGGTGGCTGCGTCACGGCAACACCCTACTCGCGAACATCCGAAACACAGGAGCCACGGCACGCTCACGAATATCCCGAGGTCGAAAGGCTGCGGAGGACCACTCTGCAATGGCGGAGTACATGCTAGTCTGCTTCTGAGGCGGTCCGCCTCGAAAGTCGCCAAAATATCCGGCCGTCTTGGCGCCTTAACCTGTGGCGGTCCGCGCCGATCGATCTGCGCTCGCCGCGCGGTCGTGAGCACGAATGCGAGAAATGTCCGTACGGTGAAGAGCTCACGAACAACTCTGCTAGGTAATCATCGAGCGGTGGCGTGGCGATGCACCTATCTTCCATATCTGCAACTAGTGCGAGGGCATGCTCGAGCGAAAGAATCGAACTTCGACATTGTACTCACGGCGGTCGCCTCTGTCTCGATAACAAAAATTTGTCGGCTGTGCCCTCGCCGTGCGGAGGCGAAGTGCGTGAAAAAGCCCGAAAACTCATCCCGTACGGCTGAGTGCATGCTCTCCCGGAAAGCTCCGCGAATCAAACCAATCGGCTGCGGTATCACGCGGCCGTCTGAACCGAAGGTCACTGACTCGATCTCTGAAGCCTTGATCACCGCGTGATCCTGCATGGCGGCGGATGAACTCCTGCGGATCATCCTCGAGCCTCGACCCGTAAAACTCTGGCGGGCTACTGACTCGAGAAAGTCCGTAGCCTCAAACTATCTGCTCTCGGGTGCACCGCGGTCTGTTGGAGCTAGGCTGCGCGTCGGCTGTCGCCATGTCAGCCTGACCACGGCGATGGCGGGCCGTCTCCTTGTGACCCGTCTCCCTGCTCGGGTGTGGGGTGGAGGCTCAGTCTTGTAGTCTCATCGACCACGGCTGCGGCTCTAAACCTCTTTGGTCTTTGGCGGCGTGAGGCTTCGCCGTCGGAAGCTTGTCTCAGTCTTGGCCGAACTGCGCCTCGTACTCCTCTGTATCTCACTAGCGACTCCTCGTTGCCTTGCCCACTGGGCGGGTCGCGCTGCGGAGGCATAGCGGTAGCGAAAGGAATCGTCGGAGGATCGACTCGTAACTTTCGGCTACAGGCACGATCTCGGAATGAGAAGAATAGAAACCAATCTAAATGTCCTATAGCCTCACGATTATAGATGTGGTGCCTGACACGTGATAATCAAGACTCTACTAGACGCGGTGCGTAGACACTTTCAGAGGACTAAGCGCTCGATACCGCTTTGCGCCCAGGGCGGGCGTTCTTGGTGCGCTACCGGGCACCCTAGTGATCTGACATCGAGAAAACCGGCGGAAAATAAAACACGAGTCATGAAACAGAGATATAATAAATAAGCAGGCCAACCAAAGCGGTTGCCTTGGTATATACATAAAAACCGAGCAGTTATCCTTTTTACAAACCACGCCTGATTACTCTGACCTCTAAGATTTACAACAACTATGGCGGGGCGGGGCCGCCCGTACCACAGAATGTACAAGAACCTCTGACTCGAAAGCATGCAAAGATAAGCCTCGAAGAAGCGGAGCTTTCAACCTTGAAATGAGATCCTAGGCGGGGATCACGGCCGTGTACCTCTACTGCGGCGTGAGCGCAGCCCGAAGGAGTCGATGCAGCAGTACAGTATGTGAAGCTGTAAAAATCACGTAAATGAAATCATACTAGTCTATAAAAGCGGAGGCATGTATGATAACCAAACTTACGATTCCTGACATAAAACGATCGTGTCAGTCGGGGACTCGCGCCTCAAAGTCACCGCTCAAATATAACTATGGGTCTCGCGCCCGCGACATCCGTCATGTTCGCATCGTGGCGCGTGCCGGAATCTGCGTCGGTGTAGACGTGTCCGTGATGCAACAATAATAACAAGGCGCGTGGCCGCGTACCGAATCTTTGCGCCGGTGTGAACCGTCCGTGTTGCGATAATAACCATATATCGGGTAATCAACGGCGCGTAGCCGCGTACCGAGAATCTGCGTCGGTGTAGACATGTCCGTATGATATCAGCAACAAGGCGGTAATCAAAATGGAAACATACGTGGAATTCTCCGTCAGCTGCCCGTACGTCGATAAGTTCTCGACAAGTCAGCCGGCCTGTCGAGAGCGGTAACACGAAATACCACACTTGCACAACAAAGGCTATCATCGCGGCGTAGGCAAGTTTCACGACAACAAGCATAAGCGAGTTTCACAACAACTCAAAGTACTTCCATTTATACCAAAGTCGGGTTTTTAACCCCAGTACTACATCGTTAAGTTCTTTTAAAGAGATCCATTATACATAAAGTCACGATGCAGTAGTATTAGAATGACCAACCCACGTTCCTTTTCAAAATCAAATATGACGTTCTTTTCCCAAGTTCGGTTGCCTAGTTTGATTACTCGAAACACCGTGCTTGAATGGTTTCATAGTTCCCAAACTTAATCACTTGATTCCTTTTTAGAACAATTGAGTAATATATGTCTCAGCGTGAGAGTAGGTTATTCTTGTTTACAACATTCTTATTCATGACCATGATCTAGAAAATGTATATCATTTTGTCTCGTCTTAGTTCTATGCGGATGGAGGTTTCTCTTGGTTTTAATACTGATTCGTCATTATTGATACATTTTCCTTTATTATTATTTGTAGTAGTGCAGCCGATACGTTACGATTTTGAAATCGATAAAACATTATCCGCTTTAAATAAAACCAAGTACTCATTACTCACGAATGAGGTTTCACGCGAACATTCACATTAAAACAAATAAGTTAAGTCTCTTATCTTATAAGATCAAGTCTCTTAACTTAACGTGATAAACCATTTTCTTTACCTCTCTTAAGACATTATACCTAACTCATAAAACTTAGTATAACTCTTTTTAAAACCTTTTAAAACCAAGTGTTACTCTCTTCAAAGCGATTTATAAATCTTTTGAAATACATCAAATCCTTTATTATAACAAGCGGTTATAATTCTCGTGATTACCTTTTTAAAACCACAAAGTATTTTCTTACCTACGTAAATTTGTTATAACTTGACTTCCCAAAGCGTTATAACACTTTATGTTTTAAACTGTCAAACCACGATTAACACGTATGCGTCTACCGTGCTTACATAGTTCACACATATCGTACTAGAAGAGATAGGAAGAGGTTCGCGTACCTCGCGGCGATTATCGACAATAAGCAAAGCTCAAGTACTACAACGCTGGCCGCTTTCCACTCAGGTAGAATACGCTACTCTTGAAATCTTTCACTATAAAGGTCTGGCGTCTATTAACCCCAAAACACAAGTTTCTAACTTTCTGAAAATTGACGCCTCACACTTTGCAGCGTAAATCTCTCTCTATCGGTAGCTACAAGCGACCGAGGGTTTTACGTCTAGCAGGGCGCGTACAATTCTACCACCACGATGCACAAGTCTCATGTCTGATCTATGTAATTCTGATTCGATTCGGATCTGTATTGGGCTTAAGTCAAAGACATTGCCAACTAACTACGTTGATCTTATATATAGTATCTTGACTATATAATCAACAACATGTAATTTCAATCTGATAGAAGGACAATAGTGTTTACCTCGATAAGCCCAAAATTATCCAAGTAAAAAGTCGATCTGAGCAGCGCAGCTCTACTCAGAGTGCTCCAAACAACGCCGAAGTTCTAACCACACTCCAAAACTTGACCAACAGTGAAGATTTTCCTTAGGGTTTGATTTGAGACTAAAAAGGACAAAAGGTAGTATTTAGTACTCTACCATGAAAGGTAACTTTTGGAATACTACAAGGTATAAGGCTAAGGTATTTTGGGCATTATAACAATACTAGGAGAGTATTTCTATACCTGACAAAGGGTATTATCACAGTAACTAGGCTGGGGGTGCCCAGCTGGGCACCTGAGGGGAGGGGAGACCTCTCGGCCAAAGGCCACTAGGAGGGGAGGAGAGGCTTGGGGCGAGGCCACGAGAGGAGGGAGGATTTGAGACTTGGAAACATTTGTGGATGAATGAAGTCTTCACAAAGGGGGTATTTATAGCAAAACCAAAGGCCAACGATGGCGAGATCTGGCAGTGCAAGGCAAGTGTAAGGCGAATCAAGCCAAGTGCACTAACCTACTCCACAAAACACTCCTGAAAACAAGCCCAGCGAGGCACAAAGAGAGCCAATCGGCGAGGCCAACCGAGGCTCTTGGGCGCTAATCGTCGAAGCCGATCCGTTTGCTTCCGATGTGAGGGTGACACATGTCACCCTCCGTTAATCAAAATGTTCGTCACGGAAAAATCCGCCAAAATTATAAATGACATGGCCGGAATTTTCTCTCGAAAGCTGTGGAAGCGTTTAAATCGACGACTCTAATCGACGCTTGTGCCCAAATTTGAATCGATGCCTACGCCCAGGCTCGAATTTGCGTGCGTCGTCCATACGTACATACTCTGGAAAAACGGGGTATAACAATAGTAGTGGACACTCAGTCATACAAAGCCTACGGGCGACTGGAGTGGGCCAGATCTGTCTCATGACATGAAGATATTGGACACTCAATCTGTCAAGGCAACTGGAGTGGAACAGAGTATCTAGATCTCATATGATCCGGTTATTCCCTAACCACTGGGAATAGGTTATTCATGTGAAGCAATGCCACCTCCAAAGTAAAAGGAGTTGAAGAGGCTGTCCTCAAAGGACTTAAAGGAATGAGATCACTCTAACAAGAGGTGATACATGTCCCAAACTTGGTTTCAAGGAAGCTGTTGGTCAAACTATCTTGAGTCTAGTCCAACAGGTCTATAATAACTAAGAGTGGTACAACAATACTGTAGCCAAATGGATGATATATTTGTAATCCGTGCATCTATGCCTTTATAGACTAAGACACGTTGAATATAAAGTCATTCAAAAGCTAACTAAGTTGAGATTGTTGCCGTCTGTCGACATAAAACCTCAAAATTAATGTGAGGTAGGCGAAAAGGCAAAATCACCTTTCCATTCCATCGAAGGAATAGCGAAAGAAGCATCACTCCTCTATCACATAGTCACACCTACGTGGGTGATTTGACGCTTGTACAAATTGAGGGAGGAGACGAGTACTTTATGACCTTCACTGACGATGGTACGACGTATTTCATCCTTTGTTTTTTGAAAATCAAATATGAAGCTGTTGAGGCGGATGGGCGCTACAAAACAGAAGTTGAAAAGCCTACGGATTGAGGAATATGTAGGGACAGAGGGGGAGAATGTGAAGCATCGTTTAACAAACGACTGTTCCTTACTCACCTCAGTCTAGTGGTGTTAGCCAAGCATAGATCTGTATGCCCAAGATATGTGGGGCAAGGCGATCCTTACAGCTACTGTGAGTCTTAACAAGAAGTCTGCATAAGGATAATGATAACCCTCCATTAGAAACATGGAAAGAATCTCACATACAAATGTTGTGATATGGGGTAGTGTGGTAAATGTTGAAATACCAAAGCCAAAACGGGTCAAGTTGGACCTAAGACTGTAGAGTGCATATACACTGGATCTGCAAATAACAGTAGTGCGTATCGCATCTTGGTGTCAAAGAATAATGAATTTTTTGAAGATAGCTTTCCTTGGAAAGGAAAAATGAGTAATTGCTCAAGGTTAACAAGAACCCGCGAGTGCATGATTGTACAGAACTAGACGTTCCAGATCTATAGGACTCGGAAGTTGTTGACTATCCGAAACTTAATTTTCCAGATCTACAGAACTCAGGGATTCTAGATTTTGAACAGAGACAAAGCAAAAAAAGAGACAAAGGCTTGTTCCAGGCCTTTTAGCTTATATGGTTGAGAATGAACCATGGACAATTAACAAAGAATTATCATCTCTAGAAGCGCTGTTTTGGAAAGAAGCTAAAAAGAGAGAAACATATTCCATCAGACAGAACCACATTTGTGTGATGGTTGATATTCCTCCGAAGAAAGAACCTTTGGGTTGTAAAGGTGGATACTCCAGTTGAGTATAAAGTAGATGGAGTATAAGACCTCAACTACTTGGACATGTGCTCTACTGAGAATAGATTAACATCTAGGGCCACTGCAGCATTGCGTGACATGGATGTTAAGACAACCTTCCTACTCAGAGAGTTGGTTTGATGGACTGTTGGGCTTCTTCCAGAACTTCCTTTGTGGTCCCTGAAATGTTTATATTTTGGTCCTGGAAGGTTCAGATAAAATAGAAACAATGAATCTGATTACAGAAACATTGACTCTGAATTTAGAAAGCCAACATTTGGAAAACCAACAGTCTGAAAGTGGAAGATGAAATCTATACGGAACAACCCGAGGGGTATGTGATTTCAGGGAAGAGAAGAAAGTATGTCGACTTGTTAAATCTTTGTGCGGGCTGAAATAGGACCCGAAGAAATGGTGCGAAAACCTTGATAGTACTCTACTATCGAAGGGTTTCTCCATTCATGAGTGTCACGACCCGATCCCGGGACTGCGACAAGTGCCCTACCTGGGCACCCTTACAGGTATACATCAGAGATAACCAGCGGAATATAACTAAATATCATAGATATTGCGTCAATATGAAATAAAAAACAGGCTAGCCGATAAGGCCACCTTTCTATAATACATACAAAACAAAGAAATACATCCTTTACAAGTCCAACCCACAAAACATGACTACAGACCTCTAAGAGTTTTGACATAACAACTGTGACGGAATGAGCCCGCCGTACCACAAATATACATGAATTTACAACAACGAGGATCAGTGCAAAGATAAGCCTCAGAGTAATGGAGCTTCTCAAAAGTGACTGTGACCACAGGCGAGGATCGACAAGCGTGTACCTCTACTGCGGCATGAGCGCCCCAGGAAAGTCGATTACAAAATATGTACCAAGTATGTGGCCGAAATCTTGTAATGAAATCATATAGTCTAAAATAAAGCTGGAGACATGTATGATAACTAAATTAACAGTACACTGTGCCTTATTAATAATGAGAGTAAATAAGAGTAAACTTTGCCGTTTAAAAAAAAAAAGAGCTTATGATCAATCTAGGGCCACCCGCCCGTAGTATCATTATGCAATCCTACTCCTGGGACTATTTCACCCGTATAGGTCTCGTGGACCCGCATGAGGTAATTTCCTCGCATGGGACTATTTCACCTGCATGAGACTATTTCACCCGCATGAGCCCTACGGACTCGCATGAGGTAGTTTCCTCTCATCGTGGGGAGCAAATCCACGGAAATGCAAAATGCAACATGACCCGGGATTGGCCCTGTAATAAGTAATATAACACTAGCACCGACCATCATAAATACATATGCAAGTTAAGAAACCTCTTAACTTCTTACTAGACTTTAGTAGCATGTGCTCTCATTTATTGAAACTTAAGGCACTAACATGTCATGTAAAAATTCGGGAATTTAACCCAAAGTACTACGTCTTATTTTTCAAAGACTCCTTTTCATATAAAACCCCGAGATACTACTTTGTAGTATCAGGCGTCAAATTACTTCACCTTTAGAATTTCATTTCAAAGATTTGAAATCAAATACTTCTATTTTCAAAACATAAGTAACTTATACCTTTAAATAAGTTACCTTTCTTTAAATCAAGTATTTGATCCTCTTTTTAAATCAATGTAAACCACTCTTCTAACTTCCCATAAAGTCGTTATACTAACTTCCCATAAAGCCGATATAATGACTTTATGCTTTAGAAAACTAAGGCATTTTCATCTTTTAAAATCAAGTGAGTTAACTCTCTAACTCAGCCAAACTTGGTCATTCTTAAATCAAGTCAATGATATCAAAATGAAACCGAATTCATTCAAAGCTCAAATGCGTCTACCCGTACTATACATTTATAAAAAAACTCATACTTTCGAGATAGGGAAAGTTCCACGTACCTCTTGGCTCGATCCACTCGCTAAGTTGAATATGCCCACGTAGAGCGTCAACCTATAGTGACCATGTCGTCTATCAACTTCTAGCTTTCTAACGTAAATTTTCTAAGTATAAAGTCTCTTATTCTACGGAAAATTGGGCGACATTCCCTGTTTCTCGTACTTTTCCACCTTTTTCAAGGCGAAATCAATAACCAATACGCCCATTTAAGGCACAACAAATCATCGACCAAAGGGGATTACCGCTAACGGGGCGTGTAAAATTCTGCCCGTGATTTATATAAAGCGATCCGTTTAATTAATCAATTTCTAGCCAACTTAGGGCCGTTCTCGCGCGATGTGTGATAACAACATATATTCCTTTTTCAATTCCTTTTCAATCCAAGTCGTTATTCCAACATGTTATATAAGTCATAATCAATTATAACAACCATATTTCATTTCTTATATAACATGTAACGATTATAACTAACAACGAATTGATTTCCGATTTGATGGCTAACGTGCCATATTTGGTTATAAGGTCTCAACATGATCCAAATCTTTTCAATCTTCATTCTATATATCACGTGCTTGTTTATCAACTACTATAACATCACGATCTTGATTCGTTAAGCGGAAGATCATTACCTCAATAAGCCCAAATCTGATCGAAGACTAAAATTCGATCTTTAACAACTTTAGCTCCTTTCCTTTACGTTCCAATCCACTCCAAGCAACCCTTAGAAGTTTATAACCAACTTCTCTTCAAGTTCCAACTCAAAATGTGAAGAACACCGTAGGGTTTCATGTTGCGACTAATGGATTAACGTCGTATTTCTGGGATTTAAGTGTTTGGTTATCCTTAGTTTACTACTAGGGATCTTTGGTTTGAATATTGGGATTTATCATCAACAAATGAAGAATTTTGGTCTTCCAAGAGAGCACAAAACCGAGAGCCTCAAGTGCTTGCACAATGTTCTTGATTTTTTTCTAAAGTGTTAAACTTGTCTTGCCTGAAGTAGTATGAATATATAACTTGACGAGGGCTTATATTAACCCGAATGTGTGGATAGGATTTGGTCAACAATATCAAGCCAACTTGGCTGCTTGACTTAGTCAAGTTTTACGACCAACGTGTCCGTGTGGGGGTGACACGTGTCACCCTCGTTGGTCCAAAATATTTTATCTTCCAAAATTCCAATAAATTCGATAAGTCTCGAATACCAAATTTGGGAACTCAATTCCCATTAATAAAACATTTTCCCTTACGAGGTTGAAATATTTTCCTTAGAAAAAACAAATCTTTCTTTCTTTTAAATTTTAAAGTCTTGTTTTCTTACATGCGTTCTCATACCGTGTCTGGAACTACTTGGTGTAACATTCTCCCTCTTAGAAACATTAGTCGAATGTTCTTTGAAATTCAATCTAATCGGATATCGGCATAGTCCTTTAACTATACCCAAAACAATCAAATATACCACATGACCGTATAATAACAACTTATGCATATATGTCGATTAAAATCGACAAGTGAAATGAATTATCTGTAGGTGTAGGGAACAAGTGAGGATACTTAGTCATCATGTCCTCATACTCCCAGTCATCTCATCTCTATTATCATTCCACAAGACCTTGTGAAGCCACGTTCTTAGTCGTGTCGTCGACACAGCGATCAAGTATTGCTATAGGACTCTCCTCATATGACAATCTCTCTGTCACCTGGACATCACTATTCGGGAAAACTCTGGATGGATCTCCGATACACTTCCGTAACATAGAAACATAGAAGGCGGGATGTCTTGCCTCAGTCGGAGCGGATCTAACTCATGGGTAACCTTGCCTACTCATGTACAATCTGATTTGGCCCGATGTACCTCGGGATAAGTTTCTCTTCTTCCCAAATCTCATCACACCGCCGTGGGTGGCACGCAGAAGACGATCGTCGATCTGGAACTCCAGTGTCGGCGTCGATTATCTGCGTAAGACTTACATCGGCTGAGCTACTAATAACCTCTCCTGAATAAGCTTCACCTTATCCACAGCCTGCTGGATCAAGTCTGGGCCAACTAACTGAACCTCGCCAACATCGAACCAACCAATTGGTGACCTACACTTTCTGCCATATAAGGCCTGCATGCAGGGCCGTCGAATCTTTGGAATGGTAGTTGTTGTTATATACAAACTCAACAAGAGGCACGTGATCCTCGGCTACCCACGAAATCAATAATGCGGGCGCGACATATCCTCAGTGTTTGGATAGTGCGCTGCATGCGCCCGTGCGAGGTGAAACATAATGCGAGACTCACGTGTTCCTAACCTACGGAAAGACCTCAGGAAGTTGGCGTAAGCCGAGCCCCTGCATGCGATATAATAGATGTAGGAACTGCATGCGGTCTCACAATCTCCGGATATAGAGCCTAGCATAATCCTCGGTAGAATAAGTAGTCTGTTGGAAGAAAGTGGGCTGATTTAGTCGACTGTCTACTATAACCGGATGGAATCACACTTCATGCGAGTGCGAGGTAACCACGTAACAAAATCCATGTTGATCACGCCTTCCCGTGCCGGAATCTCGATCATCTGCAATAGCCCACGAGCTTACGGTGCTCGACCTTAACTGGCGACAATTCGGACAACGAGCAGCGATCTGCTCGTCCTGCTTGAGCCGTACCGATAAACACATCGAGGTCGTGGTACATCTTAGTCGACCCGAATGAATAAATGCGAGCATTGTGTGCCTCGCAGAACACATTGGCGAAGCCTGCAACGCCGGGTACACGATCTGCCCTCGTACCTTAGCACCCGTGGTGCTACCTCGAATAAACTCTTCCTCTCTGCCGAAGAGCGGTATCTCGTCTGAGTGTGAGCAGGATCCTCATCGTCGCCTCTTCGCCTCGCCAGCGATAGAAGACTCGGCAACCTCTCGAACCCGAATCCACTATCACCGGTATCAACCAGCTGAATCCCGAGGCTCGCTAAGCGATGGATCTCGCGAACCGTGTCCGCATGTCCGGTTGTACATCGCGGACTACCCGTAGATCTCGACTAAGGCATCTGCAACCACGTTGGTTTTCCGGGTGGTATAGGATATCGACATCATAGTCGCTTAAGTAACTCTAACCACCGTCTACTGCCAAGTTGACTTCCTGCATGCGAAGATATCTTGGAGGCTCTTGTGTCTGTATAAATATCCACATGAACCCCATATAAGTAATGCCTCCGTATCTTTAAGGCGTGAATAAGCGCATGACTCTAAATCGTGGGTAGGGTAATTCCTCTCATGCTTTCTGAGCTATCGGGACGTGTAAGCTATAACCTTACCATGCTGCATCAACACACAACCAAGTCAGGCACGAGCGTCACGATAAACCACGTAACCCTCTAATCCCTCGGGAAAAGTAAGGCGAAGGCGTCGTCAACCTCCTTCAATAGCTGGAAGCCCTTCTCACTGACGTCAGTCGGCGGAACTTAGCGCTTTACGAGTTAGACTAGTCAAAGGTCTTTGAGATCGAGCGAACTTTTCCACAAATCTCATTAATAACATGAAGCCACAAGTTGCGCGCCTCGGTCGGTGTAGTAGGTCTAGGCCAAGTCTTGGCGCCTCGATCTTTCGTATCAACCGAATACCATCGGCCCCGATAATGTGTCCCAAAATGCCACGAGGCGGACAAAACTCACGCTTGGAGAACTTGACATCTGTATGCGGCTCTGGAGGACTCCAAGTACTGTCCTCAAATGATCTGCGTGCTCATTCTCGTGCGAGAATAAACGAGGATGTCATCGATGAATAATATAACAAGCGTATCCGAAATGGCGAACACTCGGTTCATCAAATCCGTGAATCTTGCTTTGGAGCATTAGTCGACCCAAAATACATCACCACGAACTCATAGTGCATGCAAGGTCTGAATGCAATCTTGGGACATCTGCCTCTCGCTCGTGCACGATGATAGCAGGATCGCGAGTCTATCTTGGAGAAGTACTTTGCACCTGCGGTGATCAAACAAATCATCAATCTTGGGGAGAATTACCTATTCTCGATAGTTACCTTGTTGACTTCACGTAGTCAATACACATCTGGCGTCTGACGTCTGTTACCGTATTCTGGGGACATGTTTTAGAGCGTGCGTAATAACTCACAAGTGTTAAGATTTGAGACTTGTAAGAAATTATCGGAATTATGAAATTTTCGGAAAACGTATTGTTATGACGATTGGGAGGGCGACACGTGTCACCCCCCTTAGTGATGCCTTGGACGAAAATGTCATGGCTAAGATGGTCATTGACCATAGTCTTGTATGACCAAGTCTTGCAAGTAGCAAGCGATAATTTTGACTAAGTCAAAGGACCACAGTCTTGATATTTAATAAGAGCTTATCCTAGCCACCAAATGGTTGCGTCTTGACCCTCGAGGTGCTATTTAATACTACTAGTTGCAGAGTGAGCTTAACACTTAGAAAAATTTCTTGAAAATTTGAAGAACTCTTAGAGAGCTCTCGGGTTCCATCGCTTTGAAAAGGAAAAAAATTTGTTTCTTGTCCGTTTAACTCCACCTTAAAACCAAGGTTCTTGAGGGTAGTGTAAGCATATCTCAATAGAAAAATCTCGAGAAAAGATAGTTTTGGGTTAGTCATAAGCGAAAACCTAGTTGTCTTTCTAGGTTTTGTTTAGAAGTTTGAAGAAAAATTGTTGGTGTTGTTCTAAGGGTCTCGGAGGCGGATTGAAGTGTCTTGGAGAGGCTCTAAACTACTAAGGCGACTTGGTTGGAGTTGAATTAAGATTCGTTGAGGTATAATCTTGTCTTTTAAAGTGTTCTGAATTATATATTTATATTGTTGTTGTTAGCTTTACATGTTGCTAGCATGAAGTTGATATGTTTAAGTTTATAAGTATTATGGATTGCTTGTAGCTTAAATCAGAAATGTTATACAAGCCAGAAGATTGGATTACTAATTGGTGGTTTATTAGAAATGTCGCATGTTACTTACTTGAAGATTATGGTAGTTATAATCAAATGCGACTTGATATCATGTTATGCTACCAATTTGGATTGAAATGGAAATTGGATAAGAATTGGTATTGTTGTATTCATTATGGCGAAATTGGACTAGTAGTTGTATTAGTTTGTTATCGTTTGTGGGCGGAATTTTACCCGTCTAGTAGGCGTGTAATCCTGATGATAAATTGCTTTGATTGTGCCTTAAATGGCGTGTTTGGTTATTGTATTCGGCCTTGAAAAGGTGGCAAAGATAGTAAAAACAAAGGAGGTCTTTGTCAGATTTTCCGTAGAATTTAGCGACTTGACAACTTATAAGATGCTACGTTTGAAGTAAGGCTTTAATAGGCGTATTGTGAATATTATAGGTTGACATACTACGGGCGGGACTTTGTACTTGGCAAGTGGTTGACGAGCAAGGTATGTAGAACTTTTCCTATCTTTTGAGCATGACTAGTTATGCATTATATAGTGCGGTAGGCGTCTGAGAACTTGATATCATTTACTAGTTTTATGAATAGCCAAGTTGGGTGAGTTAGGAGATTAACTCACTTCTTTGAAAGTATTAAGGATGTCTAATGTTTTATTAAAGTTAAGGGACTTGAAGAGTTTTAAAGTATGTGATACTTGTTAGTTTTAAGCGTATAAGTCCTTGGATAGGAAATTGTTTATGACTAAGGTATAAAGCGAATATAACGACTTTATGGGAGTTGGTTATATTTGCTTTATGGAAAGATAAATGACTTAACTTTAATGAAAAGGCAATTTGATTTTTAAGGCATCAATTGCCTAAGGTTTTATAATAAAAGGGTCACGATTTAGAAACCTAACTTTATTTCTAAAGGTATTGTGACTTGTCTTGAAAAGAAATTTTGACTTGATACTACGGTTTATAGTATCTTGGAAGTTTGATATGAAAATGAGTCATTTTAAAAGGTTAGAAGTCGTAGTACTTTGGGTTAAACTCGGTTATTATAACATATTAGTGCCTTAAGTGAACTAAAATGAGAGTGTAGATGAATCGACTAATAAGAAGTTAGGGAGTTCTAACTTGCTTATTTATTGTATGGCCAGTCGGTTTGAGATAGGGTAAGAGTATAAGTGAGGCGGACCCCAGGCATATACCACCTTCTCGAGGATAAGAGTATAAGTGAGGGTAAGCCCCAGATACATTATACCACACCTTTATTACCTTCTTGAGGTAAGAGTATAAATGAGGAAAACCCCCGAGGCGTTATACCACGCTTGGGGTAAGAGTATAAATGAGGGTAAAAACCCCGAGGCGTTATACCAACTTGCTTATGGGTTATTACCCGTGATATGATCGCGAGTCTCTATTATGATGTTATGCGTATTACCTTGATTTACTCTCATTGTTAGTAAGGCCTTGTGTCTTGTAATTTTGTTATCATCCGTGTCTCGGCTTTGTTTTAAACTTATGTTGTAATTACAGTACTTTCGATTTACATACTTAGTACATGTGTGTCTTGACCCCTTCCTCGAGGTGCGTTCATCTGCATGAGGAAAGGAGTAGCGGTGGTGGATCCTCATACTTAGGATCAACATCGACGTCGAGCTTACGTTTCTCGGAGGCTTGTCTCTTTTAGTCAGTCTTTCCACGATGTTGTAGATTTATGTACATTCGAGTATGGCGAGAGCCACTGTCGCCACGATTATTATTCCTAGAAGTGCGTATTCACATATATGGTTGGTGTAGAAGCGATGTTATGCTGATTGTACTTTTGTTTATGTTATATTACGAAAGGCGGCCTTATCAGCTATCCTGGGATGTTTTATTGTTACATATGTGTTCATGTTGTGTATGTTCCACTGCTATTCTCTGATGTATACCTGAACAGGGTGCCCAGGTAGGGCACGATCGCGAACCGAGTGGGTCGTGACAAAAGTGGTATCGAGCGATTAGTCATCGGAAAGTGTCTGAGCAGTGTCTAGTAAGTCTTGATTATCGGTGTGTTGTGCGCCACATCTATGTCGGGAGGCTGCGGGGCATTTAGGATTGATTTCCATTATTCTCTTTACGAGATCGTGCGGTGAAATTTGTCTTATTAGGTTTAATCCTCTGCGACCTAGTCTTATGAAAGCAGATATGCCTCGCGAGCGGCCGGGGCCCGAAGGGCAAAGCGGCGGCGAGGCGCTGGCGGTACTCGAGAGGTTACGGACTCGGGCGCGAGCTATTCACGAGGTAGTAGGCGGGTCGGCGAGTTCAGCCACGCCGGCGATATTAGAGGCGAGGCGGCGTAGCTCGAGGATTCGTGCGAATCCTCGATTCGCGGCGGTCTTGAGTATAGAACTACGAGGCGGTCGGTTATTGACGATATAATGGCCGGGCGGCAAGCGAGCGGCGACCCTGGCCGGCGGTTTGCGGATTAGGGATTTTACGGGTTGTCATCCACACGAGTTTTATGGTTCAGTGCGAGGAGGATCGCGAGAGTTCGTTCGGCGACTCTGACGGACCGTGCGAGTTCTTAGGGCTTGAGGCGAGTATGTTACTAGCCTCTTCTGGGTTCTGCGATATTGCGTTGAGCTGGTTTGAGTCGTGGTTGGTTTCGAGAGGTGATGATGCTCTTCCGGTGTTTGGAAGGAGTTCTGAGAGGCCTTCATGGATCACTTTTGCCTCACGAGATGAGAGAGCCGAGTAGGCAGATTCTTGACCTTGAGCGAGCAGAGGACTATCGGGAGTATGGCTTGGAGTTTGACTCGCTTGGCGAACATCGCATACTATTATGGCGACATGGCGCATAGGGTTCATCGTTATGTGATGGGGCTTGGCCGTCATATGATTACCGCATGCTTAGGTGTAGCTCTTGGCCGGTATGGACATCGCCGGATCACGAGCTATCTTGCGAGGATAGAGGATAGAGAGGAGGACCAGTTGGCTCGAGGCCGGCCCAGAGGCGGGACATCGAGTCTCGGGCGATTTCGGCGGACAGCCTCGGCAGAACGAGTTCACTTTCTGCCCGGCCTGAGTGCTCGCTTCCGCGATTTTACGGCAAGAGGTCGATCGGCCAGTCATTCGGGAAGCGGTCGGGGGCTCGGGACTTTAGGATTTGAGAGGCGAGGCAGTCACCGTCGGGACCACCAGCGCCTCGGTGTGCTCGATGCGGTAGGTTTCACGGCGAGTGTCGCGAGCCGGGAGCTTGTTACACTTGTGGCGCGGGGCCATTTGAGGAAAAAGCGTCGTCTGAAGCGACATGGGTGATGCGGTGCGGTAAGCGAGGATCTGTTGCTAGGTCTTCTTCTCCTTCTGTGGTTATGCGCCCGGGGTGGTACTCAGCGGGCCGTGAGCGCGGTAAGTCGTGGTGGTGGTTCGATTTTAGCGGTCCGCGAAGCGCATATATTCGTGCTTGACCGCCCGAGGATCGGGAGGCTTCCACGGCGTCGTCACAGGTACATTATTGATTTCAGGCTGTGATGCTTATGCTTTGATAGATCTAGGTTCTACCTTGTCCTATGTGTCCCCTCTTATTGCGGGTAGAATCGGGATAGAGCCGGAGTTGATTGAGCCTTTTGAGGTAGCTACGCCAGTGGGTGATTCGGTGTTAGGCGGCGGGTGTCTGAAGGTTGTCAGATATTCGTATCTGATCGTCGGACCCTTGCGAACTTGATAAAGTTGGAGATGGCGATTTTGATGTCATTATAGGTATGGGTAGTTGGCTTCTTGTTATGCCAGCGTTGGTAGTAAGAACAGGTTGGTTCGGTTCGATTTCCTAGCGAGCGATTATCAGTGGAAAGGCAACAGCGTCGTAGAAGTAGAGTTTATTTCTTACCTCAAGGCTAGGAAGATGGTGCGAAAGGTACATTTATCATCTGGTTGGGTATTTGTCTGGTGAGTGCGATTCTTGATCGATGCGGTGGTTAGGAGTTTCGGATGTGTTCCCGGATGATCTTGGGTATCCTCTTGAGAGGAGATTGAATTTTGTATTGACACGTTGCGGACACTCGACCTATTTCCATTCACCATACGGATGGCTTTCTTTGAGTTGAGGAGGTGAAGGACC
This sequence comes from Przewalskia tangutica, assembly GCA_029844215.1. Classification (NCBI taxonomy): domain Eukaryota; kingdom Viridiplantae; phylum Streptophyta; class Magnoliopsida; order Solanales; family Solanaceae; genus Przewalskia; species Przewalskia tangutica. The sequence continues at coordinate 116,591,246 of CM056722.1, forward strand.
GGTGAAAGATTTCTTTGGAGAAAGGCTTTACTCCGGGCCTAGTGTATCTCCACAGGGCGCCGGTTTTGTTTGTGAAGAAGAAGGATGGGGCCAGCTGCGTATGTGTGTTGATTACGAAGGTGAACAAGGTAACCATTAAGAATAGGTACCCACTCCCGGGATTGATGATTTGTTTGACGATTGCGAGTGCGAGGTGTTTCTCAAAGATAGACTGCGATGCAGTTATCATCAGTCACGAGTTCGAGGCGGACATCCAGCGCATTCGGGGCCGGTATGAGCACTATGAGTTGAGGTTATGTATTTCCGGTTTGACAGCGCTCGGCGGTATTTATGGATTTGATGAGCAAGGTGTTCAAGCCATTTTGGATACATTTGTGATAGTATTCATTGATGACATCTGGTTTATTCGCGAATGAGCGAGAACATCAGATCGGCGATGGCGGTACTTAGGGTCCTCGGGCCCGGCGATTGTCGCGAAGTTCTCGAGTGTGAGTTTTGGTTGGCCTCGATGTCATTCTGGGGCATATTATTGGGGTGATGGTGTTGGTGGATCTGAGAGAAGATTGAAGCGATCAAGTCTTGGCGAGACCTCTTACTCCGGCCAGAAGTGCAGCGATTTCTTGGGGTATCGGGTTATTATCGTAGGTTTATGTAGCGATTTGCTTGATTTGTGCAGATTGACTAGGTGACTCGGAAAGCGGCCAAGTTCCGATGGGCGAGGCTTACGAGAAGGGTTTCCGATTCTTTGAAGGAAAGGTTCTGACTCGATTCTTACTCTTCACGAGGGGTTAGGCAGATGCGTAATCTATTGTGATACCTCGGGTATCGGGCTAGGGTGTGTTTTGATGCGGCCACGACAAGGTTATAGCCTATGCTTCCGGCGATTCTGGAAGCATGAGAGGAATTACCCTACCCATGACTTAGAGTTGGCGCGATTATTCATGCCTTGAAGATTTGAAGACATTATTTGTATGGGGTTCGTGTGGATATTTATCTGAGACCACAGAGCCTCGAGTATATCTTGACGAGAGGAGTGAACTTGCGGCGAGGCGGTGGTTAGGATTCTTTGAAAGATTATGATGTTGATATTACATACCATCAGGGAAGGCCAACGTAGTTCTTGATGCCTTGAGTCGTAGATCGATGGGGGCACATCGGAGTACGGCCGAGAGGCGGGACATGGTCGTCGAGATCCACCGGCTAGCGAGCCTTGGGGTTCGTTTGATCGTCACAAGCGATAGTGGAGTGCGGGTTACGTGAGGTTGTCAGTCTTCCATCGTTGATGAGGTGAAAAGCGGCGATTTGAGGACCAGTGTTGGTGCGGTATCGAGATGCGACTCTTCGGGATGAGAAGAGTCTATTGAGTAACTTTGATGAAGTCTTTGAGATTTGGCGGTTGTGTGTTCCCGATGTGTCGAGGACTTCGTCGGTCTGGGGAAGCCTGCGGTGCTCGTTATTCTATTCATCAAAGTGCGACCAAGATGTACCATGACCTCGGATGTTTGTATTGGTGGGATGGCACGAAGAGGGGCGTGGCGAGTTTTGTTGCCTGATGTCTAATTGCCCGGTGAGTCAGTCGAGCACGAGGCGATGGATTATTGCATTCTATTGAGATTCGAGCTTGGAAGTGGGAGGTGATCAACATGGACTTTATTCTGAGGTTACCTGCGTACTCGGAGGAAATGCGACTCCATTTGGGTTATTGTTGTGGTGATGAAATCAGCCCGTTTCCTTCGATCGGGGCAGCGTTTTGGTGAGACTATGCGGTGTACATCGGAGAGATTGTGAGGTGCGGTGTCGGTGTCGATTATATCCGATGAGAGCGGTTCTGGCTAACCGGAGTCCTTCGGAAGGTTTAGGGACTGGTGAGTCTCGGTCTGACATTCCGTCCTCGGTGCGGCGGCGAGCGTACTATCGGACTCTTGAGGATATGTTGCGGCGTCGTGATTGATTTTAGGGGTATTTGGGAGGATCATTTGCCTCTTATGGGTTGCTTACAACAACGGCTACCATTCCGGTATCTGAGATGTCGCCATACGAGGATTTATATGGCGGAAATGCGGTCGCCGATTGGTTGGTTCGGCGTGGGCGAGTCTGATTAGTTGGCCTAGACTTGGTTGTGGTGTGGATAAAGTAAAGCTTATCCGGAGAGGCGTAGCGGCTCGAGTCGGCGAAGTCATATGCGGATGTCGGCGTCGACATTTGGAGTTTGGGTAGGCGATTGGGTCTTCTTGAAGGTGTCGCCCATGAAGGGTGTGATGAGATTCGGTAAGAAGAAACTCGGCCCAAGTACATTGGGCCTACCGGATCGTCGTCGAGTAGGCAAGGTTGCCTATGAGTTGGATCTGCCATCAGAGTTAGAGGCGGTACATCCGGTCTTCCATGTTTTTATGTTGCGGAAGTGTATCGGTGATCCAGCGAGAGTTTTCCCTACTAGTGAGGTCAGTGGCGGAGGGTTATCGTATGAGGAGAGTCCGTAGCGATACTCGTCGCGGTCGGTGACGGCTGCGGACCAAGGATGTAGCTTCCGTCAAAGTCTGTGGAGGAATGATAGCAGGAGAGATGACTTGGGAGGCGGAGGAGGACATGTTGAGGATGTATCCTCACTTTTTTCCTATACCTTCAGGTAATTCACCTTCCCTTACTTGTCAGGTTTTAAATTTAAGTATTTCTTTTGCTTAAATGCTATTATGTGGCCATGTGTGGCATTTTTGGTATGTTGGGGTTGTGAAAGGAAACTATGTTGCTAATTGACTCCGAAAGAACATTCGGGGACGAATGTTTCTAAGGGGGGAATAATGTTACACCAGTATTCTGGGACATGTTTTAAGAACGTACGTAAGAACTCACAAGTGTTAAGATTTGAGACTTGTAAGAAATTATCGGAATTATGAAATTTTCGGAAAACGTATTGTTGTGACGAATGGGAGGGCAACACATGTCACCCCCCCTTAGTGATGCCTTGGACGAAAATGTCATGGCTAAGATGGTCATTGACCATAGTCTTGTATGACCAAGTCTTGCAAGTAGCAAGCTTGATAATTTTGACTAAGTCAAAGGACCATGGTCTTGATATTTCATAGAGCTTATCCTAGCCACCCGAATGGTTGCGTCTTGACCTCCGAGGTGCTATTTAATACTACTAGTTGCAAGAGTGAGCTTAACACTTAGAAAAATTTCTTGAAAATTTGAAGAACTCTTAGAGCTCTCGGGTTCCATCACTTTGAAAAGGAAAAAAATTTGTTTCTTGTCCGTTTAACTCCATGATTAAAACCAAGGTTCTTGAGGGTAGTGTAAGCGTATCTCAATAGAAAAATCTCGAAAAAATAGTTTTGGGTTAGTCATGCGAAAACCTAGTTGTCTTTCTAGGTTTTGTTTAGAAGTTTGAAGAAAAATTGTTGGTGTTGTTCTAAGGGTCTCGAGGCGGATTGAAGTGTCTTAGAGAGGCTCTAAACTACTAAGGAAGCGACTTGGTTGGAGTTGGATTAAGATTCGTTGAGGTATAATCTTGTCTTTTAAAGTGTTACAAGATTATATATTTATATTGTTGTTGTTAGCTTTACATGTTGCTAGCATGAAGTTGATATGTTTAAGTTTATAAGTATTATGGATTGCTTGTAGCTTAAATCCAAAATGTTATACAAGCCACTTGAAGATTGGATTACTAATTGGTCGTTTATTATAAATCGTCGCATGTTACTTACTTGAAGATTATGGTAGTTATAATCAAATGCGACTTGATATCATGTTATGCTACTAATTTGGATTGAAATGGAAATTGGATAAGAATTGGTATTGTTGTATTCATTATGGCCGAAATTGGACTAGTAGTTGTATTAGTTTGTTATCGTTTGTGGGGCGGAATTTTACACGTCTAGTAGGCGTGTAATCCTGATGATAAATTGCTTTGATTGTGCCTTAAATGTGGCGTGTTTGGTTATTGTATTCGGCCTTGAAAAGGTGGCAAAGATAGTAAAAACAAAGGAGGTGTTGTCAGATTTTAGTAGAATTTAGCGACTTGACACTTATAAGATGCTACGTTTGAAGTAAGGCTTTAATAGACGTATTGTGAATATTATAGGTTGACATACTACGGGCGGGACTTTGTACTTGGCAAGTGGTTGACCCGACAAGGTATGTAGAACTTTTCCTATCTTTTGAGCATGACTAGTTATGCATTATATGATGCGGTGAGCGTCTGAGGCCTTGATATCCTTTACTAGTTTTATGAATAGCCAAGTTGGGTGAGTTAGGAGATTAACTCACTTCTTTGAAAGTATTAAGGATGTCTAATGTTTTATTAAAGTTAAGGGACTTGAAGAGTTTTAAAGTATGTGATACTTGTTAGTTTTAAGCGTATAAGTCCCTTGGATAGGAAATTGTTTATGACTAAGGTATAAGCGAATGTAACGACTTTATGGGGAGTTGGTTATATTTGTTTTATGGAAAGATAAATGACTTAACTTTAATGAAAAGCGGTTTGATTTTAAGGCATCAATTGCCTAAGATTTTATAATAAAAGGGGTCACTTGATTTAGAAACCTAACTATATTTCTAAAGGTATTGTGACTTGTCTTGAAAAGAAATTTTGACTTGATACTACGGTTTATAGTATCTTGGAAGTTTGATATGAAAATGAGTCATTTTCAAAAGGTTAGAAGTACGTAGTACTTTGGGTTAAACTCCCGGATGTATTATAACATATTAGTGCCTTAAGTGAACTAAAATGAGAGTGTAGATGAATAAGACTAATAAGAAGTTAGGGAGTTCTAACTTGTTATTTATTGTATGTGCGGTTTGAGATAGGGTAAGAGTATAAGTGAGGCGGACCCCAGGCGTATACCACTTCTCGGGATAAGAGTATAAGTGAGGGTAAGCCCCGAGACATTATACCACTGCTATTACCTTCGAGGTAAGAGTATAAATGAGAAAACCCCGAGGCGTTATACCACAGCTTCGGTAAGAGTATAAATGAGGGTAAAAACGAGGCGTTATACCACACCTTACATGGGTTAGCTACCCGTGATATGATCGGAGTCTCTATTATGATGTTGTCGTATTCCGCGATTTACTCTCATTGTTAGTAAGGCCTTTGTGTCTTTGTAATTTTGTTATCATCCATGTCTCGGCTTTGTTTTAAACTTATGTTGTAATTATAGTACTTTCGATTTACATACTTAGTACATATTGTGTCTTGACCCGCTTCCTCGGCTGCGTTCATCTTGCGAGAAAGGGTAGCGGTGGTGGATCCTCATACCAGGATCACTTGTCGGGCGTCGAAGCTCCGTTTCTCGGAGGCTTGTCTCTTTTAGTCTGATCTTTCCACGATGTTGTAGATTTATGTACATTCGGGGTATGGCGAGCACTGTCCATACAGATTGTTATTCCTAAGTGCAGTATTCACGTATGTGGTTGGTATGAAGCGATGTTATGCTGATTGTACTTTTGTTTATGTTATATTACGGAAGGCGGCCTTATTGGCTAGCCTGGGATGTTTTATTGTTACATATGTGTTCATGTTGTGTATGTTCCGCTGCTATTCTCTGATGTATACCTAAGCGGTGCCCGGGTAGGGCACGATGCGAACCGGGGTAGATGTCGTGTGACGTCCGTCATCCTTCTTTTCACAAAAATATCGGCGCTCCCGGGGAGAAGTACTAGGCCTAATAAAGCCTTTCTCTGCAAGTCTTTGGTGGTCCTTGACTCTTTCAACTCGTGAGTGCCATCTTGTGCGGAATAGATAGAGGCCGAGTATCAGCGATACATCGATACAAAACTCTATCTCCTCTGCGGAGGAATACAGGAGATCGTGCAGGAATACGTCAGGAAATTCTCTAACCACGGGCCCGGGTGAAGAAGTGGAACCTCGGCCTCTGTATCGAATAACGAACAAGATGATAAAAATACCGCTTCGAACCATCTTCCTAGCCTTGAGGTAAGAAATAAACCTACCACCTCGGCGTGATATTCCCCTTCCACTCGATAACGGCTCGGAAAGCGGAATCGAACGGCGCTGTCTCTGATCGATATTGGCATAATAAAAGCGACCAGTCCGTACCGTAATAACATCAAAATCTGTC